>APFE031220254.1:39391-129871 GCA_000404065.3 Pinus taeda
ATATATATTATACTAGCCTAGATCCATTTTAACTTTGGATCTACCAAGCACTGAGAAGGATCAAATCTCTTTTTACTCTAAAATATATTTGTATCTCAAAAGGTTTGATCCTCTCCGCCCATAGTAGATCCAGAGTTAAGATGAATGTAGGTTAGCTAATAATATCAATAAAACATTCTTTTTTCACTAAATTTATTACAAATTAAACTAAATAAATTAGTTGATTTAATAGCACTACTAAATTAATAAAATCCAAAAAGCATTAATAATTTCAATAAAAAATTAAAATGTTAATTATTAAAATAAATAAATCTATTAAAATATAGAATTAAACCCATATTAATAATTAAAACAAAATAAAAATAAAAACAAACATCAAAAAAACATTTTTTGGGAAATAAGATAAAAAGTAAATAGAAAAGAAAATATATAAGATTCTTGACTATATATCTTTTTTATTTATTAAATTGTTTTTCAATGTGAATGGCTTCCATGAACTTTCTACGATAGTAGTGACCAATTTTAGCAAAGATACTAGCATCTTTACTACCAATGTGGTGTTTAGTCTTATTTGAATGCTCAGTTAGAGTTGAAGAAAAAGAACGATTCGATTTGAGGTCAAGAGAGCGCTTTTGAATTCTAAGCTTTATAGAGTGGCTAATTTCACCCCTTTGATTGTCTTTGCAGAAGTTATGTATAGTATTGAGAGATTTGAATGCACCATAAATATTAATCTTCCTCATAATACAAGTTTGTGAATAATTCCTTGGATGAATGGAATGTCAACTGTAGCAATAGGATTCTTCGAATCTTTCCTTGCATTCTTTTAATTATTAATGATTAGATTTTTATATTAATATTATTAATTTTTTATGAATTATTATTGATATTTTGAATTTTATTAATTATAATATTAACGGATCAATTGATTTAATTTTATCTTTAATAAAGTTGATAATTTTTTTTAATAATATGATTAACATTTATATTATTTTTATTTGTATATTTTAGTTTTTAATTAATTTAATTAAAAATAATTTTATTTTATTATTAATATAATTTATTAATATATTATAAGATTTTAAATTTATATTTAATCTTTAATTTAATTGTAAATATTATTGCTATGAGTATTATTAATATTGATCCTCTATTCCAAATATTATAATATTAATATGAGTTATTGGATATTGATATTGATATTAAAAAATAAATATTAATGATGAAACTCAATATTATTAATAATTAGCTTTTTTACTTTAATTATTAGTTAATATTTTTTATATTATTCATTATTATTATATTATATTTAAATTTTATGAATTTAATTATTTGGAGATTATACCTACATAGTTTAGAAAACAAATTTATTCACCACATCACTCGAATTAAGATCGTTTAACTAATTTACTTGTTAAATATGAATATTATATTATTAATATTAAATATCCATATTAATTATTAACATTAATTATTAAATATTAACCTTTTAACTCAATACTATTATAATTAGAATATCACTTCTCTTAGTTATTAATGATAATTTTCTATTCCTTGTTATTGCACCCAAAAACACTCTCGAGCACAATATGGAAGAAATGTTGATCAAAATAAAATAAAAAACATAAATTAGTAATTAATAATTAAACAGTCCATATCCATCTTAATTCTGGATCTACCAAGCACCTATCCATCTTAGTTCTGGATCTACCAAGCATCGAGAGGGATAAAATATCTCGAGATGAAACCTCTTTTACATTCGAAAGAGTTTGTATCCCTCTCCACCCTTGGTATATTTGGAGTTAATATGGATCTAGCTTGATTTATTCGTAATGAAATATAATTTAATATTAATTATTCCATTTATTTGTCTAATCCATACTTGAATAACATTCAATATTATTTAAGGAGAAAATAACCTTTAAATAATTAATTATATTCTATTAAATTAATAAATATATTTGACTTAACAAAAATATTTGACTTTTCATATCAGTCCCTTAGAATTTAGGGTTCTTCCCCAATTTATTATCTTGCCTTGATCAAATTTTCATCATTCATCTATCTTAATTATCAACCACAATCTATGGTCCAAAACATAGACACTAAAATTACTAAATGGATGGATTTAGAAGAAGCTTTAAAAAATGAATTTATTTAATTATTTGCTTGAATTTTTTAATAAAAAAATAATTTTTAAAATAAATAAAATAAACAATTAAAAAAATATGTATAGAATAAATAAATAAACACAAACAAAAAAATATGAAATAAGCCCACACCTAGGCCTCATCCTCTTTACATGAGTCCAGCATGCCTCTTATCTCCTATATCATTCCTCTTGACCCATAAAGAATAAGAGCCACAAGGGGAAAATAGGAGCCTGATGTTTTCAACTCTTGGGAACCTTTTGCTCAATTTTGCAAAGTTATAGAGTTCCAAAATCTAGGCATCCAAGAGATGAGGAAAGGGAGAATGTAGTGACTTGATTTGTTGCATTTTTTATGATTGTAAATATTCCTTCGACCTCTTGGGATCAACCTTTGAGAGGTATCATTTGGATAATTATTATAAAATGATCTTGAAGGGCATGTTTGAAATTTGGTTGGGTGAACTGAGTATGATTCTTTTGGCATAAGAGTTATTACACAGAGCCCAGGTGGGAATAACTTAATGTAATTATAGAAGAAATTGGATTTTTATGTTGATGGAATTGTGGCCCAACATCTAGAACTTATGGATGGGTGATTAGCAACTTTAGAGACGAGGTTTCATCGGATGCAAGCCCTTACAGATTCAGATATTTTGTATGATAAAATAAAGTATTTGGGTTAGCGTAAAATCAATGTAAAAATGAATTTTGAAGAACACATATGTGGGAACTCTATTGAAAATCTATGTATAAATACCAATTAGTAGAAATTTGTAGGAAAAAGTTCATCTTTAAAGAAATCTCTAATTGATGAGAAAAGTGTCCAAATGTGAAAATCATTTCGCATAATCCCATCTTTAAAATCTATGTCAAGGAAACCCATTTGAAAAAAAGATTAGATTTTTTTCCTATTGTTTTTTATACTCTAGACATAAACATAATCAAAACCCATGCTTGGTTGTCTTCAATGTTCTCACTATAGTCAGGGAGTCCACTATTTGCCACTTATAAATTTTCAATCATAACAAATTATGTAGTTATGATTTCACTCACATGACTATTAGTCTCGATGACAACTGCCATTCTCTAAATCACCAAGGGCACTTTTTAGATCAACCTCCCCGAAAGGATCCAACAAAGTCCCTTAAAAGGAAGGGAGATTATTGAATGCAAAAACCCATGAATCTCTTTTTCATTCCTTGAGGAGAGGGCGAAGCTTTATCTTATGGCCATTGATACAGAAAACATGTGTCACATACGAGTGAGAAAATATTTTCTCATAATTTTTTTTTTTCATATATGACAACAACAACCATTGGATTTATTTCCAAAGAAAACTACGAAGTGTGATATTATTTTCTTGTACTAAAGATAAAATTTGTATGTAAGTTTTTTTTTTTCTTAATGATATAGTTAGTTCCCATATAATAGACACTAGTACATCTTTTTCATGAAAGGTTCAACTAATCTGTTTATGACTTATATGGGTTGAATAAAAGAAATGTAGATAGTCACTGGGGAAATATTTAGGTAAGTTTGCAATGATATCTATGATTAATATTTAAAACTCTTATTGATATTTTTTTTTGCAAAAGTTGTTGATGGAATTGTTTTGATTACTATGGATTAAAATAACTCATCAACAGATTATCCTTTCTATTTTGGAAAGTTTTTTAAGAATCATGCCTAAGGGGGTTTCCTCATATAGCAAACTTCCTTTGGCTTAGGTTCCAGGTGAGTAGTCATTTCTTCAAAATCACCTAGTACTACTCATCCATTTTGAAACTCATGCCATTCAAGTGGAAGTCAAGGAAGACCATCGCAAAAATGAAACCCTAGTGGATGGTTTAATCCAATGTCAACATCATAAGTGAACAAATCCCCTATAGTTAAGATTACCCAATTATAGTTTTTTTCTCTAGATTTACTATTATTGATGTTGACTAGTGAAAAATTCACATTATAGCAGTTCTAAGATGTTAAAATGAATTGTGAATTTCCTGGTGGAGTGTTTGATGTCTATAATAAACTATTTAATAAGATCTTACTATCTCATTTCTCATGATTTATAAACTAATAGAATTCCATAATGGATTCTTTGCTAAAATTATAGGCTCAAATTGTCATGGTTTGAATCATATAATTAAAATATATAATAGGATGTTTGTCAAATTCATAAGTTGAATATTTCCAAGGTGACAATAATACATTACTAAGATTCCATAATGGATTTAAGTCAGGTGGTAACTATTGCTTATTCTTAAGAAGTGGTACTCTCAAATGGTTAACAACAATAATTTTTTTAGAGGGTTCATCAAATAGCATAGAGTATCACTAGAAAAATATTCTTGTATCATAAATGGAATATATTTATCATAAACTTGGGTTCAAAGCCTTTTTCTAGTTATGGCTTTTGTTGTCCTTTACCTTATTTTTTGTAGGTAAGTGGTTTCATAGTTCTTGATTGTTTGATTATGATGTGTCTTTTCCTTTGATAATAGGGTACTCTAGCTACTACCTTCTATTTTCAAAAAGAAAAATCTTCCCTTCAGAAATCTTATTTAGAATTTCTAAATAACAAACTAGAAAAAATAGAATTATGACAAATTTCCTAGAACCATGAAGTTACAGAGAAGAGTAGGTTGATTTTGTAATGCCCAATTCCTAAAATTCACCACCTAAAGAGGTTTGGTGTTCACCATGCAATGTCTTATACTCCCCATGTTTTATTCATACATTCAGAAGTAGGGGCTAAAAATAATTTTTCATTTTGTTATTTCAAATTCAAAATTTTGCTACTTATGCTTTTCAAATGCATGTAGTTCATATATCCCTCATTTTAGTGTATGTAACCTTCTTAGTGTATGGTGGGTTTTAGGGTCAAAATTCTAAATATGGATCTAATACCATGTGTAAGAATGATCAAGGTCAATAATGGTGGCTAAATTCCTATTCCAACTAGACCTCCAGTCGGTTTCATCACTTTCCTTGATTATAGTGGTATTTACTATTTTTAGCAGTTTTTCGGGTCCTCAACTTCCAAAGTTGTTTTCACCCCTAAATAACATTTTTTTAGGCTTGTAGTAAGCTCGTGGTCAGGCCTTCCACCCCCAAACTTATGGCCAACCTCACTAAGTCCAAGGCCTTCCACCCCCAAACTTATGGCCAAACAGAGGTCGTCAACAGGATGATCATGCACATTCGATGCATGTACAACTCGAAGCATCCACGCACATGGGATGAAAGAATACCCTGTGTCCAACACAACTACAACAGAGCTCTCCATATATCAACTAGGCACAACCCCTTTCAGGTGACATTATGATTCCAACTGCTATGTCCCACTAATGTGGCCATACCATTCATAGCTACTTAGGTATATTGGGCTCATGTCCAATCTAAAGCTTACAGTTCTAACAACTTCATTGAGCGCATTCACATCTGCCAGTGGGTCCATGAAATTCTGGACAGATCCAATGCTAATTACAAGCAACAACATGATCAGCATTGCATGCCACACAATTTCTAGGTGGGCGACAAATTTTGGTTACATTTGCAAAAGGAGCACTTTGCTGGGGCCCACCACAAGCTTCACCCACTCTAATATCGGTTGTACACCATCACCAAGTTTGTAGGTGACAATTCCTTTGAACTCAGCATTCCATCGTTCCTTGGCCTACACCAAGTATTTAATGTGGAATGACTTCGACCATACTTTCCCCAATTGTTGGACACATTCGATGTTGTTGAGGAGATAACACCAACATAGCTCAACCCATGTTGCATTGAACATGCCACAACTGATAGGATCATGGACACATAGATCAAAAAAACTTGCCAATAGAGTATCCAACTATATCGAGTTGTCAAAGTTGGTCAACGCCTTCACCAAGGCAAGTGGGTCACTAGGGACTAGCTTCAACAGAAATTTCCTCACCTCATGGATGCTCTCCATGCAATGGGGACCATTGCTTCCTAAGGGGGAAGAATTGATCCAAGTTTATATTGGTGGCGAACCACCTATTCCACCTAAACCTCCTGTCTATTTCATCAGTTTCCTTGATTATAGTAGCATTTACTATTTTTAGTTGTTTTTCAGGTCCTCAACTTCGGAAGATGTTTTGATCCCATAGATGGAATCTTTTTTAGGTTTGCAGTAGATCCATAAACATAGGTAAGGGTCTACAACAAATCCTATAGTACGTAGAGAGATATTTCCAACGAGGTATCGCACATGGGAAACGAAGATCATATGACCAAGTCACAACCCCAGGAAGTTGGTTGCCCAACTAACCCCAACGAGGCCCACAAACTTTTGGCATTCCATATCCTAGGGTTAGGATTTTTGTTGTTTATGGTTTCCATTTTTTTTTAGAGGCATGTAGCCACCACATCTCTTCTCAAAGATAAGCTACCATCACCCAACCTAGTTTATTTCCATTCTGCTTGTAAGCATCTTTCAGTTCTTTGATATTAATGAAATGAAGATTTATTTCTAACGCTTATTTTTGGTTATTTTATATAGTTATTTTGTTTCATTCCTGCATAATTCCAGATCAAAGAACCTATTCTAGGGTCCTCGAACTATATGAGACTTCCACAATTTCACAATAAAAAAACAACAGATTTAACATCTAAAGATATATATGTCAGAACATATTAAAAGCATGTAAAAAGAATTTTATTTATGGAAATTTTCATATCTTAAACAACAATAACAAGAATACCTAGTTATGGTGGCTCAATTGCAGTGCTCCTACTAGGAACACCTGATTAAATATGCCACCCTACCAACTAGCAAAGTCTATTTGACTTCCTAGGCTAATAAATCTCCATAGGGTCTCTAGCACTTAGAGCTCAAGAGGAAACCATAGCCGTGGTGTGTCTGAGATCCTCATGTCAACACCCCTCTAGTGTTCAACACCAAAATCCACCTCATAGTGATAGACAACCTCTTCACTCCCAATTTCCAAAGCCAAAAGTCAACCCCTACTGCCCAAAACCAAAATCCACCCAAAATCATACCCAAGTTTCACCCTCCAAAGTTCCCCCATAAGAATCCCCTCCCTCCACAAGCTTCCCACACTTATCCTCCCCCTATGTCAATGCCTCAAACCTCATCATTAATGTACCAATCACCATTCCTTTACTCAAATGGCTCCCACCTATTCTCTTATTCTCAAATTAATTTGAGGGGATTAGACCTTGTCAGGGCATAAAGATAATAAAAAATAAATAATAATTCTATAATAACAAATTAATAGTATTAATAATAATAATAAAATAAGAATTATTTTTATGGTTAATCAAATCAAAATGGATTTGTGAGAATCCTAACTAATTAAATATTTAATTAGTCATAATAGTTATAAATCATTAATTAATCATTAATCACAATTAAGGGATTAATCAACCAATAATAAAACTGAATTATTAATCAAGTTTAATAACAATTATAGGATATTAATGTATTCTTGCATGGTATGGACATGTAGCTAGCATATACATATCTCATAAGTATACTAATAATACTTATAAGTGTCAATCACAGAAGTAAATCACTCAGTAGGTAGGTTAAGAACCTTACATATGATAATAGGATCAAGGATAAGGCATTACAAGGCAATACAATATAAGAATGACATATCAATTTCTTGTAATAGGGAAGGTCTCATGTCAAGCTCATTACCAAAATGTGAAACAATGCAAGAGAGTAAAAAAGCCAGAGTATAACAATAACTACCCTAATAATCACTACGTTATTCTTATATCTATGTAATATATTCATGAATCGGGTTTTACTTAGTAAAAAATGTTTTAAACTTTCACATACCTCTACTTGTAATAATTATTCCCAAAGAACAAATAAGTAGAAGTCAAATGGTCAAATGGATAAATAAGTAGAAGTCAAATAGTCCCAAAATTGAAAATGTTCACTCACCAAAAGTGGTTCTTCTAAGTTCTTTACATTGTAAGCCGATGATAATAATAAATACTAAATATTACATTCACATTCTTGTAAATTACTACATCTTAGATAATTATACATATGAATTTGTTTTCATTCTAGAAGAGTGTAATGTCCCTGATCCTAACGAGGCAATGCTACATAGCCATAACCTAAATTTCAATAGATAATTTTCCCATATAGAAGTATATAATTTTAGGACTACAATTATTAAACCCTGGCACACACCATTTTTAAGATGTATAAACAAAAATTATGTTTAATACCCAAAAACCCTAATTAGTAGAACTCCAAAAATGCATAAATAACTTGCACTCAACATCTAGGGTTTACATGCAACATATTTGACCCATGCTTTGTAGAATAATACCTACACATTGTTATTAAATCCCAACTCGAATAAATATTAAAACAACATAGTTGTAAATCATGCACAGTGGAAATAATTAATTGAAAACAGTTAAATGTGTGACCCTAAACTTATGGTTTCAACCATAAAATGTATAATCACCATAGAAATAAAATCATAAATATATAAACCAACATACTAAAAATAGTGAACAATTATCTGAGTAAAAATGGGCAACTGGTTCATTAACCTTCCACCCAGTCATAGACCTTGTGGTTCATTAATCTCAACCACGGGTCAGACCCGAGCTGGGGTTGCAACTCCACAGACAACAATAAAACAATAATAACAACATCTTCATGGATAAGGAACTGACCCAACTATCACAAATCCCACCACTATGTTTTGTTTCCCCAAACCTATGCCTAAGTGGCACACCCTACTTTGGGACCTGCTAGTATCTCTACAATGCCCACCTTCTAGGGTGCCTTATGGCTAGCTAGGAACTTCTCAGCGTAGGGCTCCAAGAGCTCATACTACTTCCAAGATTTTAAACACCCTTCCAGGCCATAATGAATTCAGCTCTTGGTGAGTTCTAGAACCTAAGTGGCACACCTCTCTTTGGGATCTACTAGTCCCTCTTTGATGCCCACCTTCCAAGGCTCACCAACTGATATCAAAGCCAAAACAATTCCCATCTAGTTCTAAAACCCAATGCATATGGATCATGTTTGGTCGCTTCAAACCGAGATCACCAAATCTCTAATCAGTTCTAGATTCCAATCATAGGACTCACCAACTAAAAATCCCCAGTCAATTCCATAGTCCAATCACAAGGTTCATTGACTAAAAATCCCCAGTCAGCCCCAGAACTCCACATCATGTTCATTGGCTAGTTCATAACCAAATTCTAGTTTCCACCTCTTGTCATGGAATGGGTGATGAATACAAATGATGGTGATCTAAAGAAACCATGATGATGAATGGTGGAGATGGATGGATGAATAATGGCTCCTTGCTCGTATATTTTTATAATGCATGGACCCTCTTCACCATGTCACATGCTTGGCCCTTCTCTGCCATGTGGCACCTTCGTGTAGCATCGTTGGCCCCTAAGTGCCTTTTTCCCAACTTCAAACACCATAAATCATTTCATGTCACTATGTAGTTTCTCTAACGCCCATACTCTTTTCCATGGAGTGGGATCTGCAACTAACCGTTATTTTATTAATAAAATATGTACACCATTTACAATATATTTACAATCTTGGCCCTTTAGCCATTTAGCAAAAAATGGCACATACATATCGGGCATATCGCCAAATAAATATATAATTACATATGTATGTAGGGCCGCCAAATAACTATGGATCACCAACCTATCAGTTACACGTGATTATTACATTAATATTTCAAGGGCAGAACTGGAGTGTTATTAAGAGGCTCTCAATATTTCATCTCTTTCCATACATCATGAATAGAATTCTAATCTACCTCGTTTAGAGCATGAGGTGCACTAAAAGAGAGAAACATTAACATATCCAATTTTTCTAAATAAAATCTTGATCTATCATCATCTTTTATTTGATTTAATTTTGAGAATTCTCTTTCATACACTATTGTACTAGTTGTAATAACAAGGATATCTTTCCACAGTTGCATCAAACATGGAAATTCTTCAAACCATTCATGTTCACCTCCACATAGATACCATGCTCCAAACATATGTTTTCTGTGGTATGATCTATAAATAGTAGAAATAAATTCAACAATTCCACCCCAAAATCTAACACTATCTACAATACGTAAGTCCCAATCACCTAGTTTCTCACATAAACATGTTAGACATCGTGTTATTTGAGAGTCTCTATCATTCATATAATCGTAATAATTATGAGGACTAAAAAAGTTAGCAACATTAAAAATAGTTAAATATGTGAATCTTGCACTTAGAGAATTAGTCACCAATGATCACAATTTTTTTCTACAACATAGTGCAATCATCTAGTGTCTCTAATCTTTGTGACTTTGGAAGACTCAAACTTTAATGCATATACATGTACCACAACTATGCAATCTACAAGATCAAAGGTTCCTTGTTGTGTTTTACTTTAAAATGATGATATGTGCATTGCACCTGTCCCAAATATGTCTCTTATAAATTGGTTATGAAGCGAGCTAATAGTGATATCCAAAGTAGTTCCTATATATGTAATGTCAAGCAGAGCTTATTGGAACTTTTGATTCGACTTATTTAACTCAATAAGAACATCTACAAGTAAATGGATGCAAATTGAAGTTGAAATATTGTGGCCAATTCATACATTTTTCCCCTAACTCTTAGTCTTTTAACAAAGCAAGCATGAGCTTAATAAGTCTTTCCATGAATTTGCCTCTTGAAATCCATCTAATATCATGAATTTGTAACACTTTTATCCTATTGATTTGAGATGAATCCATTATATCTTTCAATTCTCCATATCATTTAGTAGGTTTCCCTTCCCATAAATGAATTTTATTTGCAAATTTATTAATAACTTGCAACACTACAAAATAAGATGAAACATCATTTGTTGTTAATGCTTCTTGATGAGCTATGTATTGGATGTTCAATCAATGAGGAGCATGGCAATGTAGCTTACTAAATAAACTTTCATGAATACCCCTAATGGATGAAGCTCCATCAAATTCAAGTTCAACTAACTTTATCAAGGATATATATTTTTTTGCTAAAAGAGATGCCACAACATCATACATAGACCGTGATGCTCTATCCCTAATTTGAAGCTAAGTTTATGAATTTTGTAGCACGCTAAGCTCTTCCTTCATTTTTCAAATATGTAATATAAATGATCACATGTCGTACCATAGTCTAATTAGTTTTTTCATCAAATTAAAGTAAGTAAAATGGGCTTTTGAAAATCTGATAATATATATATATATATATATATATATATATTTCCAATTTACCTCCTTAGCAGTTGTTTCTAACTATTCTATTTGTATACGTTGAGTATTCATATGTTATGGGCATGTGAAGACTATTGTTATAGTTATTCAAATCATACATTGACTTATATACTTCTAAACGTAAATCGATATGTTATCAAAATACATATTTTCAATAATTAATATAATTTTTTCTTTCCCAATAGTTACAATTAGCTCGACATGTATAATAATAATAATTATTATTATCCAATTTTTAAGGTCACGACCAAGAAAGACACCAAATTGGTGTATGAGGCCCCTTTGTTTGTGGGACAAGGGACCCACCTCCACGCAACGATTTGACTACTCAGTCTACCAAGGCATACATACTCTACCCCTCTCGTTTTGAACCTGTGACTTATTAGAAGGAAACACATGCTCCTAACCATTAAGCCCACTGAATAATCTACCATTAACTCTAGAAGAGTACTCCCTTCTATTTTAAAGCAAATTTATGAGTTTTTTTATTTTTAAACGAGTGACTTGAAGAAGTATGCGATTTGATTTCTCCTAGAACTTCCTTCATAGAGACAATAGTTGTGGTATCTCGAAAGGCTTTGATCTCCCACCCGGTTGAGTTAGTTAACGATTCCTTTTGTCGAATCAGATTTTTAGAATGAAAAATATCCCTTAATCTATTGAATGTTGTGATCGGCAACAAATATTGAGCATGCTATAAGGTATTAATTGGATAGCGGCTATATATGCCTATCATTCAATTCTACCAAAGCCAAAATTGAACAGTGGGCATATAGAGCCTCCACCCAATTAATACCCTACAACATGTTATTTATTTTCAGCTGTTGTGATCACTGCTAACCATTTGAGCAGTCAGATTTTTAGAGTGAAAAATATCCCTTTGTCTATTGGGTGTTGTGATCAGTGCTCACCATTTGAGCAGCATGGTAGGATCGCTAGCTCTCTCCGACAACGTTATGTCAGCAGTGATGATTGCAATTCCAAACTGTATGTCGATTTGCGAAAGGTCACCTTTGGCTCATCAATTAAGAGAAAATTGCATGTCGATTTGCGAAAGGTCACCTTTGGCTCATCAATTAAGAGAAAATTGCATGTCGATTTGCGAAAGGTCACCTTGAATTCATCCACTAAGAGAAAATTGCATGTCGATTTGCGAAAGTTCACTTTTGACTCATCAACTAGGACACTAACACGTGGCGCGCTATGGAATGCTGCAGCGACGAAATGTATCTAACCACGGGCGGCGCCGCCGACTACGTCAAAGCAAGGGGGATCTACGCACATTTTTCACAAGCCACCTAATGTATCCGACCTGGCAATAGGGGAGGGAAGGGGAGCCAGTCGTGGGCCAGGGTCCAACAACACCCAACCTTCATCAACTTAATCCTCCACGTAGACGAGCACCCCGATGGCAAATTCAATCAACCCGCTGTCAAAATTAAATGCTAAGCTGCGGGTTAGTTAAAATGTCCACACTTCAAGGATTCGGTCCGGTCCCTGACATCGTTTTTATTTCAACATGGCGTTTCAGGGGAGGTTTATCTGCAATGTGGGCGGGTACCCACACAGGACTTTATATATTTCATCAAACCCCTCTCCTTATTTTCATCGGACTGAGATTGGTTCCAAGAAGAAGAGAGTGAAATAGAGTGAAGCAGAGAAGCAACCGGTCATCGAGGTCAGGAATAGCAGAAGCAGTAGCAGGTCAGAGGATCCAGAGTATTGAGAAGAAAACATTGGCATAAGCATGGGAAGAAGAGATGCAGAGGCGGACTTACAATTGCCTCCGGGATTCAGATTCTTCCCTACAGAGGAAGAATTGATTGTGCATTACTTGTGCAGGAAAGCGGCCTTGCTGCCACTGCCTGTTCCCATAATCGCAGATGTGGACCTCTACAAATATGATCCATGGCAGCTTCCAGGTAAAATTTGTATTTTTTCTTCTCAGCATTGTAGGCCATATTTCTAAACAGATTCTAGAATGTAGAACAGATGGAATTTAAGACTTACTGAAGAGCTTGTTCTTTTCTTATTTGTTTACAGAGAAAGCCCTGTTTGGAGAGAAGGAATGGTACTTCTTCACTCCCCGGAATAGAAAGTACCCAAATGGTTCAAGGCCCAACAGGGCGGCTGGCTCTGGATACTGGAAAGTGACTGGTGCTGATAAGCCCATCACTTCTTCTACTAAAGGAGGAAAGAAGAGAGTGGGCGTCAAAAGGCCCCTTGTCTTCTATGTTGGGAAAGCACCCAGCGGCTCAAAGACCAATTGGCTCATGCATGAATACCGTCTTGCCGATATTAACAGACCTGCAAGGAATAAAAACAGCTTAAGAGTGAGTAATTATGTCTTCTCTTTATTGGGTTTTGTGTAATTAGACACGTGTTCGGATATTGGTTCACCACTGAATTCTATATTTTCCATGTCTGCTCTGTCATTTCAGCTGTACTCATTGAAAGTACTCTTCTTGTTGCAGTTGGATGATTGGGTTCTCTGTAGAATATACAACAGAACAATCAGTGCTGAGAAATTAGCGCTAGAGCAGAAGGAAAGCTTCAATGATGTACCAATGGAAACCATTGATGAAAAGGAGATGAAGGATGAGCCCACCTCAACGTCAATCAATCATAGCGCCATTGAACAGAGCAATCCGTCCGTTGACCATTTGAGCAAATTGGGATCTTCTCCAACATGCTACAATGTTGTTCCCCCTCGTGCTTTTCCCATGAATTCCAATATCTGTTTCCAGAATCCGGATTTCTTGCAAAACTCAACCACCCCTTTTAGTGGCAGTACCCTTAAGGCTCCAGCGCAGAATACAACATTCAACCCAATTTCCTCCTCACAGACAAATTGCAATTCAACAGAGTTAATTTCAGAATTGCGTGATGATTTCAGCTGTTCCAAGGCATCATCATTTTCAGAACCCATTTGGGAGAAAGAAGAAGTTGAGAGCGGCTTCAGATTGGAAAATTTCTCGCAGGAGCAGCAACAATCATTATTTAATTTCGATCTGGAAGGTCTACAAAGTTCCTTCGCTCATTTAGACCAAATATCTTTTAGTGATGCTTATCAAGACTGGTTTCTACTCTAGGGAGCCATGTCTATTGGCCTTTGGGTTTTTTTATTTTTTAAAGACTACCTCTAATTCCATTGAATTTATGCACTTACAGCAGTTCTAACTGACACCATATTAAATCATTTTTTTAATAAAATTATGTCTTGCAGGGTTCTCCCGCATTAATCAATTTGCTTTGTTAGTAAAGAGGGCATTATCACTCCTCCCCGAGTTTTGAGTCTTCGACCACAATGAAGGTATCAGTGTTCATCATCCTTTTCTTAAATCTTCGAAACAACATGATCCCTTTTCATGGCCTTGGGTCAATAGGAGGAATATTAACACAAAATAATAATAAATTGATCAATTTAATGAAATCTCAAGTCTTCCCACGACGCTCCGTGGGTACTTCTGTTTTCACTAAAAGGAGCCCTCGTGCGCATTCCTCTTTCTTTTTTTTAAAGCAACCTAAAGAGATTTTTTATTAAAAAAGTGTAATGTATATCATATTTATATCCAGCTATCCAACAATAATCTGAGAGCTTTTAACATTAGATTGTGACTCATATGTATGGATCTACTTTCGAAACATAAAAACAAACATGCCACCATAGTACACGATTATGGACAACCCAAAGGCTAAGACAGAATCAACATAGAAATAGTTAAAGAACCAACAAAGAGGTCTGGCAAGTATCCACAGAGAGAAAGACAACACTTTCATAAGCGCAAAATTAACTCCAAGCGACGTAGAAGAGCATTGTCGTGAACCACACAAACTTCCAAACTGCAATGTACCATAAAACCATCCACCTCCAAGACCAAGAAAGAGATTTATGCCATCCAAGTATAGGCATGAAAAATAACAATTGAGGCGCACCCCAAGTGGGTCATCCCAAACTAACTCGAGTCACCACCAGAAAACATGATTTCCTTGCCTAAGCAAGCAACCGAGGGAGTGAATTGTCGGCCAGAAACACCTTACAAACATGCAAAAAGCAGTCGCACACACCACAGTTTTGCACTGCACTATGCATTCACCAATTCAACATAAGCTTCAGAAACAGGTGGCCAAAAAGGAGCCTTTGAGAAACTTGAATTACAGCAACCCCCACACCCAAGAGTGGTCTTTTGAGCAAGACCCTAATTTCCATTTTTGGGTTGCCCATCAGACAAGGAGGTACTTAGGACTGATTGAAAACTACCAAAAATCCACCTATGTCCACATGAACAACCAAGTAAGCCCATTGGCCACACCATAGAAGATTACACAAAAAAGGAACAAAAAACATTTGACAACAACAATTACTCTTGGTCCGAGGGATAATTGTGAGATCTAAAACACTATCCATAGGGGGATTGATATAGTCACCAAGATCAGAAGGGGGAGCAGTAAGGTCCCCATAGGCCGAATCTGAAACAATGAAACTTTCCACCTTTGCAAGCCTATAATCAACAATGTCAAGGCAAAAGCAAATATTGCACAACATTCTTTTTATATCTTCCAACCCAGAGAACAAATTATAACTATCAACTTGTTTATCTTTAAAAATCATATGGAGAAAAGTGTCCATTTGTTGATGTAAAGACAAAGAATACAAGAAATATAACCTTTTATAACAAAATCTTCTAGGATTCGAGACTCTTTGAATCTTATTTTCCTTCACTAGATCTCAAAATACTAATGATAGGGGCGTTTCGCCTTCTCTTTAGCCTCTAGGAGAAGAATTCTTGCCAAACCAATAAAAGAACAACATCAAAAAAAGAGCCCATAGAATCAGAAGAGAAAGATCGAGCTTGCTTGGGGCCAAGTTTGCCTAGACCACCCCTTTTGAATCATCATTCGTTGATGAGGGGGCATGATTGAAGAAACTAGAGAGCACACTAAACATCAAAAAACCCACAACCAAAAAAGGAGGAGGACGAAGCACACACATACCCTTGCAAACCCAACCTCAAGACCAATAAAGCATCCCCCCAACAATACTAAAAAGGTCCAAATTCTAGCAGATACCCCAATTCTGGACCGCACAAGGACTTAGGACAGCTAAAATCCCATGGGAAGACTCGGTTAACACGTATACCTACACACAAATTCCCACCAAGAATAATTACTTCTCCCACAAAAGAGAACAAAACTCTAAAATAGGAAAGGAACCAGTAGAAGCAGAATAACCTACGAATACTAGTGAAGGCATCCAAAGCACTAAAATCCAAGAATTCCCATAGAAGAAACTTATGAAATTACAGAAACACCACAACCCCTTTGATAAAGATGGAAGTAACAACATCCCAACGAAGTAATCCTCAATTGAAGACCTAAAAGACCATAGAAATAACCCAATAGCAAAGTGTCATACAGAGCACTGTAGTACAGAACTTGATGGTGCACCAGAGAAAATCTATAGTAACAAAAGTAAGCGAAGATTGCAAGAATGAGAGATGCAATACCTCACTAGACCAAAGTGGGCCACCCATTGTTAATTCCAATACCAACCTCAAGTGCTGAAGAGACCTGAGAAAATTCATAAACTGACAAGACACAGAGCACAGTGTTTGCAACCCTGCAGAGGGGACTATAACCACCCCACTTTGCTTGCAAGGTACATGCGTCCTCCAACCTGCCACAAGACACCTACATTTATAACTACCCACACTTTCAACCTCATTCCAACCCATTTCGCCAAGCTCGTGCCTAGCCATAACTAAATACTATCCCATCGAGGACATTCCTTGTCCTTTTTATTTGAACTCTTCCTCAACATTAATCTTACTATTTGTTCGTTTTATTTGAGTTTTATTTGGTTCATAAAATGCCTTAACTTAAAAGTTAATAATTTGTGGGCATATTAAGTTGCTCTTGATTGAGCTCCTTCTAACCCTGGTTCCTTTAATTATTAGTTAGCTTTATTTGAGCTTAATTTGATTATAAATTCAGTTCATCAAATGACCTAAATTCAAATATAACTATTGACTTTTTGGTTGGGTCCTTTGATGACCTTGATATACAATTACATTATGGTCGTCAACATTTCCTCTTATTTCTTTCAATTTGCAAATTCTTTTAATTATGACTTAGTACTCCCTTCATTTATCATCATTTTTTACAAAATGTCATTATGATCCTTTATCACCACTTATTTTTTTACCGACCATCAATATGTTATTACAACAAAATGGGGGCTCATTCTTTTGTTTCTTTAACTTCAACTCCCTTTGTGGTACCTTCTTCCTTTCAAATCTCATCTCAAACTAGCCCTCAATATAGAGATTTATGTCACCATCCCTTTAAGAATGAAAAGAAAGAACACCTCTTCCACAAAAAACATCTTCATTATAGGCATTTCTTTCACCAAGCTCCCTATAGGCATTTCATAAACTAGTTATCCACTTATAAAAATCACTAGCTCCACTCCATTGTAAACCCCAAGATCTATTGTTTTGGATTTCTCTTTAGCTAAAAATCTACAATTCACGTGACTAAGTCATCACATTACTACAAGGCTATGAAGTTTTGGGTGTTTCAATATCAGTTTTCTTCTCTTTCCAAACAAACCTTATGTGCTCCTAGTGCCTCTACAACTACATATGCATAGTCATTAGAAATCCTACCCAAAAAATATCATTGAAGAGAAAGTGTTCTTTAAACTTCTACACCTCCCACCCAATCAAAAAAATCGCATACTTCATGAAGGGATTGATATTTTTGTAATTTTATCCTCACAAGTCACTCCTCCATACTATAGGGGTCTTGCAAATGACATGGTCTTTACAATGGAACCAATTGCTAGATTCAAATTATGATCTATTTAGGTTTCTACTTAAGGCATTATAGTCTAACACTAACATATAAATTTCTTTTAATATGAAAGGTCTCACTTGAAGCTCATTACCAAAACATAAAACAATGCAAGAGAAAAACAAAGAGAGAGCACAACAATAAGTACTCTCATAGTCATGGGTTTTACTAAGTGAAAATTGTTCCAAACATGTGCATCCCTATACTTGTAAAAACTATTCTTATTTTATAATTTGCCACATCCTCCTCTTATTTAGGGGCTATGGGTTTTACTAAGTAAAAATTGTTCCAAACATGTGCATCCCTATACTTGTAAAAATTATTCTTATTTTTATAATTTGACATGGAACATTAAAAAAAGATCCATCGCATGTGTTTGACCCACTCAACATTGATTGGATGGAGGCCGAGGCTTAAAACTCCACGCAATTCGCACCAGGATCGACTACTTTGACACGTTGGAAGTCCAACCAAGCCTACTGGTTGGGGGTTGGTTCTTACTTCTTGCCAGGCTGACTTTTTTGGCATGGTCGGGTCCAACCACTGACCTTGCTTATTCGCAAGTCAAGATTTGAGATAGGTCGGCGTAGGTTCTTATTTTAGTTTGAACAAATCCAAAGGTAAACTCTTGCTATAGTATAACTGCATTGACGATGGCCCCTTTCTAGTGTCTCTTGTACATGAATCTTCAAACGGTTCACTCCCCAAATGTTCAATTTCCAAACTGACTTAAATTGTTGTCTATCTTTTGGATGCAATCAATACTTGCCACGAAATTTCACTCCTGTTTTTAAAGTTTGAAGGCATCAATAGGGACCCGATCCTTACTAAATATTTACCCACTCTTTCAGGGTTCATTCACCTCTCATCCTTGAATCTTGAAACTATGAAAATATCAAAGAACGATGGCTCTGGTTTCTATGTAACACCTCCTCCTCCTAGCTCTACCCAGGCAACTGACCAGCCGTGGCAAACATGCAAAGAGAGAGGTCACTATAAGGGATTCAACCTCCTTGGTGATCTTAAGGAAATCGAATCCATGGAACATACCAAACAACCAATCCAAATCAACAACAACACCCTCAGGAGACAATGTTAGCCACTCAGACATCCTATCCCTAAGTCCCATTGATGTTTTAAGCCTTTTAACCCCTGTTTTCTCTCATGCTATAGGCATGACAACGTCCAAAAGCCAAAGTCACTCTCACAGGCCTATGTTTCAACGTTCCTGGACCCTTTTCAGCATACCTGTGCCAATTTCCCTGAGATTTGAGCCACTTTTCTAGCCCGGAATCATGACCTCTGCCCAAACCTTGTTACAACCTCTAGAATCAATCAAATACATGATGAAAAGATAAAAAAATCAAAATTCAACCTTAGGATTAGGCCTGAGCATCCCCAACTGGGACTAGCATTCTGTCAAACACTTGGCATCAGTGCAACCTACAAGTTTAGGATACAAGAGAAAGCATGAATGATTGAAAAAGCTTATGAAACATAACCAGAAGGATTGCCACCTTCTCCATTGAACTGTTATAACATCAATTGGGTCTTGCATCCATCCATTTAACAATTACAAGTAAATACATGAAATAACCATGACACGAACTAGCCTTATAACCAAAAAAAACCATATAAATATAAGAGATATGACAACCATTAAATCCACATATAAACTAGTGAAAAAGTAAGAGAACTTAGCTTTTATTAATCATATGCAAATTTGACTAGGTTCAGGACTTCCACGTGCCACTCGACCATATATGTCACGCCCTCAAGCCTACGGTAGTCTTTCAACCATGCTAGGCGAGATGTGGCACTACCAACCGTTTTCTTTTCACCAATACTTATGATTGTAGACTACGCCTTAACATTCCATACTTAGTTTTATTTTCATTACCAAGTATTATTAATGTGCCTTTATGCCAATGAACACCCATTCACATTCATTATCAATATCATTATACAAGAGAAATGCACAACAGTATAAAGGGAGGGGCAACTCCCTGCAATATGAGTCTGCCCGATATCAATATATTATACAATCTTCACTTTTACAATGCACAAGTTAAATCTTAGGAAACCCCAAATTTACCAGCCAATTTTTCACAACTTCGGCAAACTCAGTTGCCCAGCTCGTCGGCACCTCCACACGACTCACCAACCCTTCGTTCACCTCGTTGCACGATCGTGTTGTTTTCCCAACTCGGGTGCGCCTCCAAGTTGCCACACACGGGCGCCTCTGGCCGAGGCACACCTCCGTTCACAGTCTCAACACTTCACCAAGTCACCGTGCACACTTGCATGATGGGCGGGCGCTCACCCGAGTCGCCAAGACACCCATGCCAAGTTGTCACACAAACCGGGCGCTCCTCCATTTCACCGTCGGGCACTCCATCGCATAACCTGGGCGCCACACACCCATGCACGCCCTCACCCTACCGTCGGGCGCTCCTGCTTGTGCCTTCACTCACAACTGCGCTTCACTGTGCACGATCACCCAAGAACGGGCACATACTTAAATCTGCGCCTTTCCCCTTAGACTTGCACACTTGTAGTTTTGCGCCTTTCTACATGAGCGGAGATGATCAAGTGATTTTCGATGATGGAATGATAGCCAACGCAATACAACTTATACCAAGTGTGGGGCATGGTGGTGGCTTGCCCAGCCGACCTCCCTATGCCCATGCTTCATCGCATAAGCCCCTACATCCACCAAGTCGCCCTCCATACACCTCCACGCCATATAAACATGGAGCTCTCTCAACAAATGTGCATAAGTCATCGCAATGTTGGAGTAGCTCACACTTTTTACCATCGCACTTCATGCCGGAGAACGCAGGTCGTTACATCCTCCTCCACCTGAAGTCATCGTCATCCTCGACAACATACCATCCTGGTAACCATCCACCAAGATCATCCATGATGTCAAATCCTCCACATACTGCAAACATCTCTGCAACATATGTAGAACCACCGTCTCCATCATGTCTCGCCTCGGCAACCATCTGTCACCAAGATCACCATACCAAGGTATACACCCATCAGTATGTCATACATCGGAAGTCATCTCAATCCATGACCATCGACCACCCTGTCACAATCTCCACATGCTGCTCTCCATCGTGGAAGGCTGGCCCCTCCATCTCAAGCTACATGCTCACTGCAACATATCGTGTCGACCTCATCATGTGTCGTCCTCATGTGAACTGCTGCCATAATACTCCAACACAATGCTAACACATCTCTGTACATGCCGGCCCTCATGTCTGAACTAGTTGGGTAGCTAATCCAACTGCCACGCTCAAACCATGAGAATTCACACTCTCATGCCACCATCAGTCATTTCTTAGAACATCCCGTCACATCATCAACTCGATCGAGAATCCATCTCCATATAAGTGTAAGCCATGCTTAGGTCCATGAAGTAGTCCTCATCTCATCTGCAACATGTTGTCCATGATGTTTGGTGTCGATGTGCTGCATGAAATCAGCCCAATCAATCCCAACATCATCCATATGTGTGTCTCCTCAATATGAAGTGACCATCTCATCAAACTCCAATTCTCGGTGTGCCACATCCAGGCCCATGAAGCAACCTCCATCATATCTGCAATTTGTCATCCCTCAAGTCTGCCTTAGAAACAAGTATACACCTGTCTCATCTATCCATGTGCTTCCCATGATCATAGATCAATCAGCTCCCATGTGTCAAAAGTGGTTGAGTCTCAACTCAACCCATGCCCAAGTGTTGCCACCAAGGCATCATCATCGTTGTAACTCCATCACTCCAAAGTGTCTCATATCGATCCTCCACATCAAGTCACTCTTTGAAGCCACTCCCATCCATGTACTTGAAAGTATGCACTCGATCCTACATCAAAGTCTCTGACCTCAGCTCCTCAATGCATCAGATCCTCTAAGTCCACCATATATGAAGTCCCCAAAAGTCACAACAATCCCATGTCATCATGAGCTCCATAAGCCATCCCCAACCAACATCTCAGCAAGCATACAAGTCTCGGCCCAAAGGTCTCTGCAAGATGCCTCAGCTCTCCATGTAGTAGAAATGCTCCATAGCCTGCTCATAACTCCATCCAAGTCCATGGCCTTGTTGTACAAGAGTGCACAACCTCTCCATAGGCTCATAAGTAAAACATCTCCATGTCACATCAGCAAATCCATTTGCAAAACATCCCTGCTTTGGCACTCCTCATTGGATGCTCATAAGTGACACCTCTACAAGTGCTCCCTCATAATGTCCCTGCATAAGACTGCCATGCTTCATGTCTCCAACCTGATGTCCATGACTAAGTTGCCATGTAGTCCAACCAAGTAGACCCATCACAATAATTGGTCATCCCCATCCAAGTCTGCAATCTTCAGTCTAGTGAACTCGGTCACCCAACCATATCATCATCATATGAGTCTCTCCATCATAACTCCCCACCAAAGGTTCCACCAAGACTTGCTCTTGGTCTCAGCCATGAGAAGTCCACCCAAGAGTGTGCCCTCCAATCTGTCTATGAGTCATGGCGGGCACTTAGCCATGTGGCTAAAGCATGACCCATCCTTCGCAATGATCATCATGTTCCTCCCTTATCACGGGCCTTTGTACCTTCTATCATAAGGTCACAAACAACCCCAACAAGTCCTGCAAAAATTAACAATCCTTGCTTCTCCATATAAAATCTCATCATAAACATCCATGGTAAGATGTTCCCCTGCATCGGCAAACTACTTTTTCTCTTCCCTGCATACAGTCCATCTACCAAATGCTCAAGTGAAACACAATTATCAATAGTACTTACATCATCATCATCATGAGGTTCCTCCATGAGAGTACCCTCATCCATACATGTCTGCAAACTGCACGATCCTGGTCCAACTTGATCAATCTCAAGTTCATCCTCCATCATGATCATGTCTGCAACATCTTCAACTATCAGGGCTTCCTCTTCCTTGTCAGTACAATTTGCAACTTCATCTTGCTCCATTTTCCATCCAAGTTGAAGAATTTAGTCTTCAACATTCTTTTCCATACTGCAAGCTTCTCTCGAATCCGGGGATTCTCCTCTTTCATCCGCTTCAACCTGTATAAGGTAAGCAAGAGCTTCCCTTCACATTCTTCCAAACCTGCCATGTCTTGTCGCACGTCTTCTCTAGTTCGCACTTCGTTTGGTCCATAGATGCCCAAACTGTGTATACCTACCCACACACAGTCCCACTTGCCAACCCTTGGCAAATGCCCAAATCGTGTGAAACAGCACGTAGTACCGCCTGCCCAACTCTACGACCTCCGGTTCTAACCGAGCTCTGATACCAACTATCACGATAGTGCAGTGGGATCAACTTTGTCCGCAAATCTCCTCTGCACTTCACTAGCTCTGATACCAACTGCCATGCCCCCAAGCCTACGGTAGTCTTTCAACTGTGCTAGGCGAGGTGTGGCACTACCAACCATTTTCTTTTCACCAATACTTACGATTGTAGACTATGCCTTAACATTCCATACTTAGTTTTATTTTCGTTACCAAGAATTATTAATGTGCCTTTATACCAATGAACACCCATACGCATTCATTATCAACAGCATTATACAAGAGAAATGCACAACAGTATAAAGGGAGGGGAAACTCCCTACAATATGAGTCTGCCTGATATCAATATATTATACAATCTTCACTTTTACAATGCACAAAGTTAAATCTTGGGAAACCCCAAATTTACATTTAGCCAATTTTTCACAACTTCGGCAAACTCGGTTGCCAAGCTCGTCGGCACCTCTGCATGGTCGCCGCATGACTCACCAACCCTTCGTTCACCTCGTTGCACGATCGTGTTGTTTTCCCAACTCGGGTGCGCCTCCAAGTTGCCACACACGGGTGCCTCTGCCTGAGACACACCTTCGTTCACAATGTCAACACTTTACCAAGTCACCGTGCACACTTGCACGATGGGCGGGTGCTCACCCGAGTCGCCAAGACACGCGTGCCAAGTTGTCATACAAACCGAGCGCTCCTCCATTTCACCGTCGGGCACTCCGTCGCATAACCTGGGTGCCATACACCCATGCACGCCCTCACCCAACCGCCGGGTGCTCCTACCTGCGCCTTCACTCACAACTGCGCTTCACCATGGACGACTGCCCAAGAATGGGCGCATACTTAAATCTGCGCCTTTCCCCTTAGACTTGCGCACTTGTAGTTTTGCGCCTTTCTACATGAGCGAAGATTATCAAGTGATTTTCGATGATGGAATGATAGCCAATGCAATAAAACTTATACCAAGTGTGGGGCATGGTGGTGGGTTGCCTAGTTGACCTCCCTATGCCCACGCTTCATCGCATAAGCCCCTACATCCACCAAGTCAGCCTCCATACACCTCCACGCCATATAAACATGGAGCTCTCCTCAACAAATGCACATAAGTCATCGCAATGTTGGAGTAGCTCGCACTTTTTACCATTGCACTTCATGCCCGAGAACGCAGGTTGTTACAATATACATGGTTGAACCAAGTCTCTCTTTTAGCTAGTAACCCCCATGCCATATTCCAATAATGAATGTGGGATCTCATAGAAAAAAAAAATCCAACAACAACCAAGGGGATCCAAAGGTTAAACGACCTCCACCCTCACCAAATCATGATCACACGAAAATCGGTGCTTTGATCACCACCGAAACAAACTTGGAATGCCATTGTGAATCTGTCACTATCCTTGAGTAGTTTTACATCTCCTTGTCTCTCAGGATTTACTACAATCCAATACTGGATCATTAGGCCTTAAATCGAGACCAGTCCCTCGAGATTTACCGCAATCGAAACTTGAATCACTAGGCCCTAAACTAAGACTCCTTGTTCAGGTTTTACCATGTATCCCGCCAAAACCAGTCAAGGGATTGCTAGGCCTTTGGGAATGAAACTTGAGACCACCTCTACCCTGGATTCCAAAATCTATCCAGCAAACTAAAGTTCAAAACTGAGATAAACATCTCAACATACCACGACATCCAAAAAGTGGCAATGCTAGGCTGAAAACCACTATCATAACCCAACAAAACCATGCCACCGATAGAAAGAGAACCATACACCAACATGCAAAGCCATGCATGTCCAAACCAAAAGGTTACCTACAATTATTCCTGATGAAGTTACCTCATCTTGCTTTTCGTTCCTTTCCCTTTGCTTGCTTTTCCTTCCTTACTCCAAAGCTAGAGTGCTCTGAGAAATCTCTAAGTGACCAAGAGTGAGAGGGAGAGAGAGAATAATGAGAGAGCTCCAAAACTGAACTGAAAAGAGGTTACAGAGACCAAACTTGAGCAAAGAGCTTACACTGTTTAAGAGCTTCACACTAACTAATCTGGCCAACTGATCCTCAAAAGCCTTTTTATTAATGAGGCCTCTAATTTCTTCATTTTCCATTATTTTGCTTCAATTTCCTCCTTACATGCAACCTGTGACCTTTTATCTTCCTTTTCTCCTATTTTCCTTTATTCCCATAAATAAATGTACAAAAAATGCCTTTTTTCCTTTTAACATCTTTTCCTTTTCCTTTTCCAATTTCCTTAGCCAAAGCACACATCCAGTGAGGCCCACTAGGATATCATTGCCCAACATTCAGCTTGGAATAAGTGTCCCTTAATCGCGGTCTTATTTTTCCTTTATTAACTTTTATTACATGAAAATTTCACCAAGGCTATTATAGAGCCCTCCCCCTTAGGGAACACCATCCTCGGTGTTAAACCACACCAAGACCTTAGCAATACCACTGAAAAAAAACATACTTCCCATGCAAATTTATAGCTTAGCTCTTTGGAGTATTTACAATGAATGACCTATTCAAAAGTAAACATCATGACAACATGACCAAATAATAACCATACTGCATATTGGAGCTTTATAATACAACTCATTACAGTATTTACAATAACCACATATACACATATGCACATTTTATAAACCATCAAATAAAGGACACGATGCCCATATCAATTAACAAGGGGATCCAGGGGATCACACCTCCACCCTCAAAAGTAGTACTAGGAAATTTCACCTCCTTCCCAGGAAGTCCATAATCCAATGCCATATTCAAAGTTGCATCCAATATCTAGTGCTATAATACCATACCACTTGTCCCCATAATGAACAGTTACCAGCTCATTGTTCTAGGGCACACTCCCAATGTGCATCTGATTCCATCTAGAAATTCTAATGACCAAAACCAATATATTTGTGACCTTCCCTTCTTCGCTACATAGTCCCTCGGGAAATTCGGTCAACCCCTTCCATGTAGTCACTCACCTTCAAGTTCCCCAACATCCCTTATCTCAGGCGATCTATCCCTTGGCAAGTCCTCCTCACATCAGAAGATCTAACAACCAAGGCATATACCTACCTCAACCATCATACCAGTGATAGCATGCTCATGGAAATCAATGGACACTATTAGGTACGAGTGTCCCAAAATGGCCCTACTCCTGAAGTGCTCTACCAGTATACTGTTGTATTTTCCAATTCCTTTTCCTGCTGCTGCCCATTCTTACAGTCGATTTCAACCACCCAACCAGGGATGTTCATTCATTCCTATTCCAAGCACATAGTTTCCATTAGATTCACATAAAATAAAATAACTTCAAATAATACCTCATTGGTAGCTCGTCAATAAGGTATACTTGCAATCATGTTTACTTACTATCACAATAAGTCAAACTAGCGTCTTTGACCAAATCATCATGTATAAACATATCACATCAGGGTAGATCAAAACACAACCGTCATAGATCAACATCATAAATCACATGTAACCATCATAAACCAGAATCATAGATCACATGTAATCATCATATGCCAGAATCATAAATCACATGCATAATAAATTTGGAATAAAATACTGATACTTATCCTTTAATTAATCCTTAGCTTCTAACTTTGTTTTTATTCCATACACAATCTGGATTAGTCGCCACACCTGACAAACACCTAGTGCCCTCCCTTCAACCATGTGCATATACACATAGTGTAAATTACACACATTCAACTACACACGTCATACAACACCATGCAATACATGCATCTACACCAGTACCATATGTACCACATGTACACTACAACCACTTGCACAACGTGTGTACAACATCACATGCAGACGGAACCACCTACACAATGCCACATGTACACTGCAACACTATACAACATGTATATAATACCACACATATGACATGTACGCAACACCATATGTACGCAACATCATATGTACACAACACCACATGAACAACATGTACACATCACCACATGCACACAATGTCACTTGTAAAATATTTACACAACACCACATGCACACAATACCACTTGTACAATCATGCACACAACACCATATGTACATAGTGCCACATGTATAACATGCATGTAACACCACCTGTATACAGCACTGCATATCAAACATTTACATAGCATCATTTGTACATAGCACCACATATCCAACATGCATAGAGCACCATATGAACACAACGCTACCTATACATCCTGTACACATTACAATATGTACATAGCACTACATATCCAACATCTACATGCACATAACATCACATGCACAACAATAGTACCACACATCCAAAACCACAGTGTCTCTTCCAAGAAACCTTGCTTCCAGTGTCTTATCCATGCTTGTCCCAGCATGTCCCAGACCACACTATTTTCATTACATTGTTGTATCCCTCGGTATAAACTGTCCATAACATAGAAATAATATAATCAGATAATATCAACTCATAACCATATGATACTGACCTTGTATATTTGTCATGACTACTCTTCTCAATTGATTCCTCGTAAGACCAAGAACCTCTTCATGCCATTCGCCTACGTAAGAAATAATTCCTCCACAAGGATGATTCCTGATGACCCTGTCAAACAGTGACATAGATACATAGATACATACATATATAATCATTAGCATAAAACAATCATCATTGTGTCAGACAACCACATACATACATACATGTATACATATATAAACATCAGCATAATCATGATCATAACATAATTACCAGATAACATAAGGTCCAGGTTAAGAGAACTTCCTTTATTCATGCACAACATTGAGAAAAATTGTTCCCAACATAGCCAAGGCGTCTGATACCTCAGATCCATTTACTTTACGTTTTCTAGTTACCTTTCACATGTTTATACTACCACCGTTTGTTTACCACTATGGACCAACCAATCCAACCAACTGTCATAGTCTTACCTTCCACTACTCTTACTCATGCACAAAGATTAATCTATGTCCTACGTTACCTTTTTGGTACCACATAGTTCTCCTCAATCTCCATTAATTTTTGTTTTTCCCAAACAATTCCCAAGACTCAAAACATAAATGGAAATACCAAGAAACAACCAAGAATAAAAAAATTAAAATCAATAACAACACGACAATGCAATAAAGTGACATAGCTATGCATCAAACACATGAAAAATCGCAAATCAGGTGCAACAATTGTAAAATATCAAAAGCACAAGACTAACCATAGACACCATGACTCAATCCCCATGGTTCCCGAGGAAATATCAACCTGAGCATTCTTCAGGATTTCATGGCAATATCTCTTGCCATGCAACTTCCTGCATCATACTTCCATAAACACATAATGTTAATGCATAAATAAATATAACAATACACCAGATACCTTATCTTGTTGTGCCAAGCATGTTGCCTTGTAGCTGAACACGTCCATTCCATCTCTCAAGGGACTCTAATTCAAATCCACTTGTAACTAGAGACTAGCTAATATACCTGTCAATTACATGTCCATGAATATAACACATATCCACATAATTTCAGACAAATCAAGGTTAAGAATTCTTCATGTATGCAAAGCACTCATTCGTTTGGAATTAGGGTTTCGAAATATAGGCAAAGGAATTCTTGCCCAATTCCTTTCCTTTACCTTTTTACCTTACTGCAATGGAGGCTTACTATGTACTGTCACATCACCCAACTGTTAGTTATATAAACACATCAACTATTACCTTGTCACGATAATACCAAGCATGTTTCATGTAACTGCTCACACATGTTAAGTACATGTTCCAAATATCAAGGCAATCATATCTATCAATTTGAAATCAACCATTACAAACAATCATGTCATAATCCATAGGCAACTCATAGCCATTATACATAATACTACAATTTTCCACTACATTCAATTACATATCAAATGTCTCACACATATATGTTAGTACAATCATCTTAAAACAAAATAATTGTAACACATATATTATGAAGTTCATCAAACATTCAACCAACTTGCAAACATATCGTGTTAAATAAATCAATTAGACATTCAAATACCAATATATGTCAGAATCAAACAATCAAGCACATGATAGATGACATAAACAAGTTCATAGCTTAATGTATCTCAGGGGAGGCAATCTACTCTGCACAATCAATCTAGTTAGCATGATATAACTTCACGCGATATTAACTCAAACATAAATAATATCATGATACCCAAAATAAAGTCACTAGCTAATAGGTTTACATCATAACTCATACACAATTATCATTTATGCATATCAATCACATATGTATGATCGGTCTGGATTAGTACCACACAATGCAACACAATAAGTCGACTCATCCCTGAATGTCATAAACCTAACCATCTCCATAGGCTAATCCAATTTAGTGTGATACATATAACATCAAGGTATAAATTTTATAACCCTAATAATCAAACTAACTATCATTTAACAACAAGAAGTTAACGTACAAGATACTTCATCAATAACATATAACATAATCATCAGGTTATCTAATATAAAAAAACAATAGAAATGCATACAATTACATGTTACTATCATTCTTGACTATCTGACACATGTGCATATAACTACACTAATCAACTAAAATCCATCATGAATGTAACCATAACATCAAAAAACGTGTACATAAACCTAATGTATATAACCCTAACGCATATAAAAATTCTTAACTTACAATCCTTCATGTCAACATACAAGACCTATACGACGATCTTCTCTTACTCCTAAGCCTAGTGGTGCAACCTCATTATGATGATTTGCATATCCTTCTCTATCTCAACCAACACGTTAACATCATAACATACCAATATCACCCCGATGACCTAGATTGCATACCATGACTTCACAAGGCATGTTCGACCTACTATTCATGCATAACTATAACCAAGACCATACATGCATGACAAGTGCATATAGACATATAACACATGAGTACCAAAACATATACCCATCATTCTAGCTAGATTCCAGTCATCAATGCATGACCATATCAACTACATAAACCATGACCTCATGCATGACAACAGCCATTACTCCATTGTACACGTTGCCACATGCAACCATCAACATGCATAAGCAATGCCTAATCAAATACACATATGCATGAAGACATGTAGTCGAGCATGAGCGATCAATTCTTGTAACCAATCTACAAGAATCATACATGTAATCAAACATACCAAGAATGAAACCTAGCATACAAGGATGTAATCAAGCTGCATATAATCATATAACCAAACATATACTCCTGACGATACATTCCACAAAATCAACATCAAGCTCCTCATGATAACCTTACTACAACCATGATCAACATGATACAATACAAAAAGAACATGGAATGCAATTGTAAGAGACACACATACCACTGACATGCACGCATGACCAACACATTCACCAAAGGAGAGCACAACCACGCTCTGATACTAATATGTAACACCCCCTCCTCCCAGGTCTACGTAAGAAACCATCAAGTCGGGGTAAACATGTGACAAGAGAGGTCACTATAAGGGATTCAACCTCCTTGGTGATCTTAAGGAAATGGAATCGACGGAGCATACGAAACAACCCATCCACATAAGTAATAACACACTCAGGAAACATGTCAACCACTCAGACATCCTGTCCCTCAGTCCCACTAATGTTTTAAGCCTTTTAACCTGTGGTCGTTCTCATGTTATAGGCATGACATAGTCCAGAATCCAAAGTCCCTCTCACAGGCCTATGTGCCAACATCCTTGGACTCTTTTCAGTAGACCTATGCCAGCGTCCCTGAGGTTTGAGCCACTTTTCTAGCCTAGAATCCTGGCCTCTGCCCAAAACATGTTGCAACCTCCAGAATCCATCAAAGACATGATGACAAGATAAACAAATAAAAATTGAACCTCGTGATTAGGCCTTAGCGTCCCCAACCGGGATTGAAATTATGTCAAACACTTGGCATCAATGAAACCTATAAGTTTAGGATAGAGGACAAAGCATGAATGACTGAAAGAACTTATGAAACATAACCAAAAGGATCACCACCTTCTCCATTGAATTTTTATAACATCAATTAGGTCTTGCATCCATCCATTCAACAATTACAAGTAAATACATAAAATAACCATGACATGAAATAGTCATATAACCATGCTTATAGGCAACAGAAAACCTTATAAATACCAGAGATATGACAACCATTAAATCCACATATAAACCAATGGAAAAGTAAGAAAAATTAGCTTTTATTAATCATGGGAAAATTCAACCAAGTTTGGGACTTCCATGTACCACTTGACCATAGACATGGCTAAACCAAATATCGCTTTCAATCTGTCACCCCCGTGCCATATTCCAAGCACGAATGTGGGATCTCATAGAACAACCAATCTAAGAACAACCAAGGGAATCCACAGGTCAAACCACCTCCACCCTCACCAAACCGTGATCACATTAAAACTGGTGCTGCGATCACCACCGAACTGAACTTGGAATGCCATCCCAAATCCATCACTATCCTTGAGGAATTTTTTGTCTCCTTGTCTCTCAGGCTTTACCACAATCCAATCCTAGATCACTAGGCCCTAAACTGATACCAGTCTCTCAGGCTTTAACGCAATCCAAACTCAGATCACTAGACCCTTAACCAAGACTCCTCCCATAGGCTTTACCGTGTATCCTGCCAAAATTGGTCAAGGGATTCCTAGGCCTTTTGGAATGGAATTTGAGACGACGTTCACCATGGATTATGAAATCAATCTGACAAACCAAAGCTCAAAACCAGGATAAACATCCCAGCATACCATGGCATCCAGCAAAAAGGCAAGGCTAGGCTGAAAAAACCACTGTCATAACTCAGCAAAACCATGCCACCGACAATAAGAGAACCATACACCAACATGCAAAGCCATGCATTTCTGAACCAGCTAGGAAATCACAAATGGAAAAGGTTACCTGCAAGTATTCCTGCTAAAGCTGCCTAATCCTACTTTTCCTTCCTTGTTCCAAATATAGAGTGCTCCAAGAAAACTCTAAGTGACCAAGAGTGAGTGAGAGAGAGAGAGAATAATGAGAGAGCTCCAAACTGAACTAAAAAAAGGTTACACTGACCAAACTTGAGCCAAGATCTTACATTATCTAAGAGATTCACATTGAATAAGCTTGCCAAATGATCCTCAAGAGCCTTTTTATTAATGAGGCCTCGAATTTCTTCATTTTCCATTATTTTCCTTCAATTTCCTCCTCACACGCAACCTGTGACATTTTACCTTTATTTTCTTTTATTTTCCTTTATTTCCATAAATAAATGTGCCAAAAATGCATTTTTTCCTTTTAACGCCTTTGCCTTAGCCAATTTACTTAGCCCAAAGCACACATCCAATGATGCCCACAAGGATATCTTTTCCCAACATTCATCTTGGAATAAATGTTCCGTAACCATGGTATTATTTTTCCTTTATTAACTTTTATTAATTGAACGTTTCACCAAGGATGTTACATTTTGGAAGTGAATGAAACTAAGCGTGGGTGGATGCACTTAACACTAGTGAGTAGATTGAGGCCCACACCTCTTTTCTTTGCTACCTCATGGGAGCTAGATACAAAAATATTTGATTCTATTTAATTTTACAATGGCTCAATATCCAATCTAACTAAGACTCCATCCACCATTCTATATGAATCCTTTCTCATGCTTCATTTCTACATACGTTCTCCTAACAAGACACCAATACATGAAATATGATAGTAGAACAAAACCATAGGGGGCATCGATTCTGGCGGAGGAAAAGAAACCAAAGAAAATCATTTCTATTTTATTTAAACCAAAATATATTTTCTAAGGATAATTTTTAATGGGCTCTCTTCATGAATATTCTATTCCAACCCTCTTGTCATGTTGAATAATGTAACTGGTGTTGGTTTTCATAGTTGTACTTGTCAAAAGAATTTTTTTTATTAAATAAAACGATTTTTTAAAGCATTGGTTTCATGCTTGGGTCAATTTTTTCTAGGTCAAAGCTTCCATTGAAGGCTTCTAGTTTTTATCTTGAGTCAACAGAGTCATTTTCATTTTTATTAGACCCTTATTGGGATTTTGTATCATGTAGAAATAATTATTTTTGAGCCGAAAAGGTTATTTGTCACCTCCACACCAGGTCGGCCCTGTCCCCATAAAGTCGTCCTACATTAGGGAAATTCGACCCAACGTAAAACCTATATATAGAGAGGTTGTTTGACCTATTTGAAGCACTCACTCATCAAGCTCGATCTACAAGGAAGAGAAGCAGAAAATAGAGTGAAGTAGCTGGATAAAGATGAAAGACGCTTGGAATACTTAAAATGAGTTCTTCGACTATCTATCTCTCACACGTGCACAATTTCTAGGCAGTTTTTGGAGTTGAAATTCTGAATCTATTTCAGGTCTAAAATTATGTACTTGGGGGCCGAAAATTCATTGTCAGGGGCTGAAATTTTGGATTGTATTTGCTACTGAGAAGCTGTCACTTGGATACTTTGATAGGGATCATATATTGGAAGGAAGGGATGAATTGATGGTTGGAGGAGGTATTTGTCTAGGTCTAATAGGCCTTTGATTGTCTCATCTTGATTTGAATCTATTAGTGGAAGCATTGGACTGGGATTTCCCCTTAAAGGGGTCTTTCCTTAGATGAGTGCCTACATCTTGTGTCTCTTGTTATTGTGGTATTCATATAATATAATTTGGTAATTTCATGATGAAATATATACTAATAAAGAAGTAAAAGAAGTCAACATAATTCACAAGTAATTATCAAGAAAGTTGAATCAAACCCTAATTCCTAGAAGCATTGATTTCTCAACATGGTATCAAAGCTAAGGTGGAAGAAGGTTGAAGATCACTTTGTTGGATATCATTTGAAGAAGGGAAAAATAGCCTTGGAAGAAAATGGTACTCCCTTTATGACAAGTTATTTGAAGATGGGTCTCAATATCATGAAAGTTGCAGGAAGTTGGATTGGAAAGATCATCTACAATCTATCTATGAGAGTCAAGAGTGAAGGATTCTTGGGTTCCTTTATAGGTACTCTTGATGATGACATTTCATGGATCATTGATAGTGGAGCCTCAATACATATGATGGGAGAAGGTGGAAAACTTCATACTCTATCCAGGGAACCATCATCACATGTAGTGGAGCTAGGAGACAACAACATTTATGCAATCAAGGGCCTTGGATCTACATCACTGAAGTTGGAAAGTGGAGCAAATATACACCTCCAAAACATACTTTATGTTCTATGTTTGAAAAATAATTTGCTTTCAATTTCTTATTTAGAAGATAAAGGAGATATGGTTTCTTTTTTAGATGGAAAAATTTTTGTTTGGGGAAAGGATTCAATTATTGAAAAGGAAAATGTTATTGGAGTTCGTGAAGGAAGACTATATAGAGTTATAACACCATCTCCTCAAGCCCTAGTTCACATGGAGATTGACCCTATTGAACTATTACATAGAAGATATGGGCATATTCGTTATAAGATAATAGCCTCTCTTAGTTATATGGTAAAAGGCATCCCCAACATCAAGGAAGATCATGAGGGAGCATACAAGGGATGGGCTTTGGGAAAGAATACTAGGAATCCTTTTACAAGTAGTTATACAAGGTACAAAGAGATACAAGACCTCATTCATTTTGATGTGTGTGGGAAAATGTCTAATAAATCTCTTGGAGGCCATGTTTACTATGTGACCTCCAGTTATGATCACTCTAGAAATACATGGCCCTGTCTTCTCAAAACAAAGGATGAAATATTTGAAATGTTTAAGGAATTTAGATATGAATTTGAGACCTTAACCGAGAGAAAGATAAAGGCTTTGAGATCCAAAAATGGAGGGGAATACACTTCAAAAAACTGATTTCATATTGTAAAGAAGCATGTATTAAGAGGGAGTTCATTGTTCCCTATAACCACGAGCATAATGGAGTTGTAGAAAGGAATAATAGAACCATGAAAGAATGCATAAGGACTATGATATTTGATCAAGACTACCATTATTTCTATGGGGAGAAGAAAAAATGACAATAGTATATATATAAAATAGAAATCCTCATAGAATCCTTGATAATATGACACCAGAAGAAGCATTCATAGGGAAGAATCCAGGTTTAGACCATCCCAAAATCTTTAAGTGTCCCACATACATCCATGTTCAAAAAGACAAGTGAAAGAAGTTGGAATATACAAGTATAAAAGGTATCTTCAATGAATATAGGTTGTCATCAAAGTCTTATAGAATCTAAATCAAGGAAGAAAGACAAATTGAAGTTAGTAGGGATGTTATATTTGATGAAATCTATGCCTACAAAAGATCCAAGGATATATCAATTGAATCCGATGAAGACGATGTCTTGCTATTTGAAGAAGAAGAGAATCATGAAAAGGCACCTACAAACCAAGAAGAAGAAGAAGAAGGAAAAAGTGAGCCTATTCAACCTATAATCATTCCAGAAACCAAGCAGAAGCCAAATTGGTTAAAAACTACACTTAAGGATGTCGAAGGACATGGAGGAACTAAAGGATATTTTAGAGAAAGCAAAAGATGGAAGAGAGATTTAGGGTATGCAACATACATGAAAAAATTAATAGAAATACAATTGACTACCTTTGAAGAATGTTCTCATCAAGAAGAATGGAAGAAGATGATGTAGGAAGAATATCAATCCATCATGAATAATAGAGTTTGGGAAATCATTCCTAGACCAAGTGACAAATCAGTTGTCACCTCCAAATAGCTTTACAAAATCAAACATGTCGTTGGTGTAAGCATAGAACAATACAAAGATAGATTCGTCGCAAGGGGTTTCTCATAAAAGGAAGGAATATGCTATGAAGAAACCTTTGCTCCTATTTCTAAGTATACTACTATAAGATCTTTGGTTTTTCTAGTTGCTACTATGATATGATTATCAATCAAATGGATGTCAAATCAACATTTATAAATGGCACCATTGCTGAATAAGTATACACTGAAAAACCAAAAGGATTTCAAATAAATAGCATGGATACACATGTTTGCAGACTCAAGAAATCTCTATATGGCTTGAAGCAAGCTCCTAGGGCTTAGTATGGAAGAATGGATGCATATCTCTTAAGTAATGGGTTCATCAAAATTTATGTCGATGAAAACCTCTACATCAATATAGTGAATAATGAACCTGTCATTATACTACTATGTTGGGATGATTTTTTTATTATAGGTGTGGAGGGAAGAATTCTAGAATGCAAGAAAATGTTGGCAGCATAATTTGAAATGAAATATTTGGGACTCATGCATTATTACTTGGGCTTGGAAGTCTATCATAAACTTTGTGAGATATATCTTGGTCAAGGAAAGTACATAATCAAGATGTTACAACAGTTGAGTATGATGGATTCCAAGCCTATGACGATTCCCATGATCACTAATCTCAAGAAGTTGAGAAGCTCTAATGCTAGTCTTGTTGATCCTACTAGCTATCATAAGTTGGTGGGTTCTTTGATGTACTTGGTAAATGCGAGACTTGATATATGTTTTGGTATAAATTTTCATAATCAATTTCAATTGGAGCCTCTTCGTGACCATTGGATAGCTTCCAAGCATATCTTGAGATATCTATATGGTACAATACATCACTACATAAATTATGATGGAAAGGAAGTCAAGTTAACAGGTTTTATTGATTTTGATTAGGCTGGAAATGAGTTTTATGGAAGGAGCACTACCGATGTATGTTTTAGTTTGGGATATGAAATGATTTCATGGATGAGTAGGAAAAAAGATCATATTTCATTAAGTAGTGTTCAAGAGGAATATGTTGTTGTGTATGAAGTAGGAAAATAAGTTGTTTCATTAAGAAAACTCTTGTCATATTTGTTTGGAAAGCTTCTGGATCCTACGATGATAAATTGTCATAATCAAAGAAGCATCAACATGTCTGCAGAACCTACATTTCATGCAAGGACAAAGCATATCAACAACAAGTGCCGCTACATTAGGAGTTTTGTATAAGGTGGGGTTGTGAAGTTACAATATATTCTGACACATGAACAGGTGGCTAATGTGTTGACGAAATATCTTCTGAATAAGAAGTTTGAATATTTTAGAAGCATGCTCGGATTGGTTGATGTTACATATTTAGTTGATAGGGAGAGATGAAGCATCTTATGGAAATATGCTTGGGAGGACATATAGCTCACTTATGTGTTGATGTCTAGATCCTAAAGCATGGAAACTTTTAGGGTCTAATATTCATAGGTTGGCTAATTTTCCATGATTTTTCCAAAAAGAGATTCGCCAATTTCCATTTTTTTATAAAAATGATTCGCCGAAATTTTACAATATAAAATTATTTTACCTTAAAGATCGGCAACATGATATAGAGAGTATATATAAAATTGTTATAAATTTGAATAATTTTACAAATACATCAATAAACATTTTATAGTTTGCATATCAGCAGCTAGTGAGATTCACCAATGTTTTTAAACTTCAAAACAATTTTCCATCCTTAAACTTTTCCCTATCCTGAAGTAGGGAGGGTGATATTGGTCATGGAGCTCCGACCTTGGATACACACCTAGATCCATGGGTTGGTGATAAATATTAAAATCCTGATGGTACCTACAGTGGCTAAATCTTGATTTCAGCTTAGTCCCATCCAATTAGAGTACCCTGGTTAGGTATGTAATCTATAGCACTGCGTGTGCTAGAACTCTTCTTAGTTTATATCATTTTTAGATCTTCCACATATCTTTATATGTATGTAATTATGAATACCTCGCTAGTTAAGAGGGAGTGTTTAAGAATGTAACTAGTGTTGGTCTTCATATTTGTACTTGTCAAAATAATTTTTATTATTAAAGAAAATGTCTTATTAAAGCATGGGTCAAGCTTGGGTCAATTGTTCCTAGGTCAAAGCCTTCGTTGAGGGATTCTAAGTTTTGTCTTGAGTCAATCGAGTCATTGTCATTTTTATTAGACCCTTCTTGGATTTTTTGATCATGTAAAAATAATTATTTTTGAGTCAAAAATATAATTTGTCACCTACACACCAAGTCTACCCTATCCCCATGAAGTCAACATACATTAGGGAAATTTCAACCTAATAGAAAGGTTATATATAGAGAGGTAGTTCAACCTATTTGAAGCACTCACTCATCAAGTTCGATTTACAAGGAAGAGAAGAAGAAAATAAAGCGAAGTAGCTAGAGAAGGAGGAAAGAAGATGGGAAGAACTAAAATGAGTTCTTGGGCTATCCATCTCTCACATGTGCAAATTTTCTAGGAATATTCTAGGGTCGAAATTCTGAATCTACTACAAGTCTGAAATTCTATAGTTGGGGGTCAAAAATCTATTGTTCGTGGCTGAAATTATAGATTGTAGCTGCTACTAGGAAGTTGTCACTTGGAGACATTGAAAGGGACCATATATTGAAAGGAAGGGCTGACTTGGTGGTTGGAGGAGGTTGTTTTCTACGTCTAAGAGGTCTTGGATTGTGTCATCTTGATTTGAATCTATTAGTGGAAGACTTGGAACAGGTTTTCCTCTTGAAGGGGTTTTTCCCTAGATGAGTGCCTACATCTTCTGTCTCTTGTTCTTGTGGTCTTCATATACATATAATCTAATAATTTCTTGATGAAAGGTAAACTAATAAAGAAGTAAAAGAAGCCAACATAATTCACAAGTAATTATCAAGAAAGAAGAATCAAACCCTAATTCCTAGAAGCATTTATTTATCAACATATCAAGGTCTCCCTTCCTCTACATAATATGTACAATTAGAAAATATCACAACAACAAATATTTTGGGAAATCTATCCCTGCAATCTGGAAAGTAACTTAGAACTTATCCACACACCTATTGCTTTTACATATGCCCATTTGAGCAAATTTCTAGCACACCAAAAATAAACTATAGAAAATAAAAACTACCTAACAACTATTAGTCCTAGATTAATATAAAATTATGACACTTATAAACACGTCATATTTATAAATTTTGATATTTACAAATTTACAATTAGAGGAAAAACTGTTTCCCCTTTAGAAAATTTCAAGGTACCTTTGGGTTTTATATCAAATGCATCTCTTGAGGATAATTCTCCTCCATCACACTCCCAAAGTAGAATTTTTTTTACCTCCTCGTCACATTTATTTAATTTGCCAAACCCCACAAGGTCCCAAACCTTATGCTATAATTGATTACTAACTCAATTGTCCTACTATATTACTTCTATTGTCTTCCACTTTCCAAGATCCAAACTCTATGTTGTAGCTGAGCATCCACACTTTGATATTGCTTCATTGATTCCTCTGCTATCATTTCCAATTGTATAGGCTTCCATTATTTACTTTGTATTCTTCCACTAATTTTACTAATGTATACTTGAGTAGTTAGCTGGATCATTTGACTCTTTTTGAATTTAAGTATGGGGGATTACGCAGTGCATTATATTAGATATCATTTTTGGGATTCAACTGCGTTAAGTAAGTCATTCAAACGTATGACCATTTCCATGAGAGGTAGTCGTAACTGACTAATTTCTCATGATTTTTGAATAGTTCACTTAGCACTCATTGCATCGGGTGATGCTCACAGGGGTGAAGAAGTGGGATTGAAACTAGTGAAATGTGGAGAACGAATCACATAGCATCAATGATCACTTCCGGGGCTTGCACCCAGTAACCAGGACTTCCTAGGAGGTCACTCATCCCAGAACTCCTCTGGCTCAAGCGCGCTTAACTGTGGAGTTTTTCCACAATCAAGCCCACTTAGCTTGCTATTCAAAAATCATGAGAAATTAGTTAGTTACGACTACCTCTCATGGAAATGGTCATACGTTTGAATGACTTACTTAACGTAGTTGAATCCCAAAAATGATATCTAATAGCTGGATCATGTTGTTGATTGTCTTATTCTCCCAATAGTACTTCCTGTCAAGTATCCTTTCCATCATCCTCCTCATTTCTTCAATTTCAATGCCCAACTCATCCTTTTGTTGGAATTTACTACTAACATTTCTCAAATGAATTTGTAAAAATTCCATGGCTACTATCCTCATTTCATCACCTCCATAATCATTCATGCTTTCATTGTTTCTCCTTGGGTGCCTTATGATATATTAAGTCTCACCTTCTACACATTCTTTATAATAAATTCACTTCTTTTCAAGTTCTGGTTCATCACCATGTTTACCCTTTGCAGCCACTTGATTATATTCGAGAAAACCTCTATAGATAACATCCTTTGTTGGAAATGAAACTAAATTTCATTGTTATGCAGAAAATCTATCCCTCCTCTTGTCTCATCAATTATAGCTTCACATTACTTTTCTATGGTGCCTGCAAGTATATAATCAGTTTGAAAACAAAGATTGTTCCTCATTTCCTTCTTCTTCATGACAGTTCTAGAAAATTGTCTATCACCTATAGGGTAACCTGCAATCATACACAAAACATTAGGTTCAAAATCACAACGATTTTTGTCCTCCTTGAACCCCTTTACCAACATCTTCTTATGTTGATATGAACTCTCCACAGAGTGCACGAGATTATAGAAATTCCCTAATATTCCTTATGAGACAAACTTGTCTCATCATGGTCTTCTACCTTTGATAGCATATGTTGTTCTAAACTCTCAATAACCTATTCTCCATACAAATTACCATGTGATTTGGACGTCTCTAACACCTCAACTTCTTCCAATCTCCTAGTTGTATTTCCAAGCAATCCTCTCCATTCTTAGGGCCATCCAACCATTTCTCTAAAAAAATTAAATCCTCTTCATAATATGACAATGAATTATTTGAATTATTCCATTCCCATTTATTATAGGTGCTTCCACAATTTGGCTTCCTATGTTCACTTCACCTTATGGCTTCCTTCTTATTCTCATTCTCTGTTTGAACATATGCCTATGATTTTTGTTGGAAAGTTAGCATTATCTAGAAGGCTATTGGTAGCAAGTGTGTTGGCATTGATGTCAACGATATGTGCATGGTGTGTTAAGCTCAGGGGGAGTCCTATTGTTGCAACAATCCCTTATAGAGATCATCATAGTAGCAAGATTATTGAAGAAGCCATAATATTATGACTATGATGGTTGGGAGTCCCATGCTTTGAAGGCATTTACGCCTCAGGAGTTTATCTCATATGTGCTTGGAAATGACATAGTTAGATTTTTCTCAGAAATACATTTCCAATAGTATATTGAATTTTGTAAATGGTCTCCTAGATAACAACTTATTGCTAGTCAAATCTTAGGTTTCCAAAATGTAAAGGTGCAGTGCTAAATGGTTGGAGGAACCCTTGGAGAATGTTAGTTTGGCATGTTGCCAAAAATAGACAGAGCAATTTGGGATATCCTTTAGTAGATATGCTAAAGGAAAGTTGGATGGACGTGGGTAGACATAGCAGCAATAGGGAGATTTCTGACTGGTCAATGGTGGATCCCTCTTTACAAGTAGGCCTGACGAGAGTACCTCGAAGGTTTTATTGAGTGCAAAAAGATGAAGTTCAAGATGGTAAGTGTTGAGAACCATGACAGAAATGCATTCGCCACAGAGACCATTTAAACAATAGGAAAGTTCATGGGTGGATCTACTGCCACGTGTCCCCACAAGGGCGTCTGTGTAATTGTGACAAGGTCTGCCGCTCGACAGTTAAAGTGTAGAGGGGTGGTATAAATATGTTTGGAAAAACCTTCGATCACAATATTTTTGGTTGAGGTTGATTGTGCTACCCCTCACCCTAAAACCACAAACAACTAGTAAGAAGGGGGAACAAATCCACAAACGTGTTTCTCTGAGGACTGGGAATCCATGGAGTTGACAATAATGAAAAAAAGCATTTTTCTTGGCTAGTAGAGGTCCCAACTAACATCTAATACCACGAGACATACCCCATAATTTTCATTGAGCCCAAAAAGGAGGAGGCCTTGGATGGTAGCGTCAAAGGAAACGTCGAAGTAAAACAACAAGGAAGACCAGTGCAATGTTAAATAATTGGTTGGGACCCTTATAAATTAAAAGAATGAATTTGTTGGAAAATTCAAGGCTTGGAACCCTCTCTCTCTCTAGACACATGGAAACATTTAATTCACCGGATGGTGGATCCCATGACAGCTCATCCCACTTAGCCAAGCACAGAGGTTAAAAGTGTGCACATAAGTTAAGTGCCAGGTTGGTTTAAGTGGCTACATGGTAGAATATGAATGGTCATAAATGACACCAACACTGACACAAAGTCTGTCCAGTATGGTGTACATGTGGAAGGTTTGTTTAGATTTTTTAGGTACCCTAGTGAGCCATTTATGAGTGACATGTGTAACACCTCAGGAGGCACCACATGGGGCTAGTGACACAAGCATGATGTCCTCCCTAAGGTTTGATCCCAAAAGGTTAAAGAGGCGCACAAAGTGGAGTCAGCAGGCTGAGTTGGTAGCGGGCTACGTGGTGGCACATTATTGGCTTAGAGGTTTAAAGGGAGGAGCAACCAGGACAACTCATCCTTGGAGGTTGACCTTGCAATATTTCTTAAGGTGCATAGGAAAATGGTTGGGATTCAAGCGGTGAGATAGGTTAGCAAGAAAACACACATTTATGTGACTAATGGGAGGAGGCGTAGGGCAACCCAACCGGAAATGTCATGATGTGAGGCAGACCTTAGAGGACTAAAAAGGAGAACATGTTAATTACGTTGGGATAAAGGTTCCAAGGGCTAATTTTAGGTACCATGACATATGTTTTATGCAATTGTGTGACCAAGGGTGCAGATGAAAAGGTTGGGAGCTAAAAATTTAATTGCCTAGGCATGGTTCTATGTGGTGTAAAAACCAAGGGTGTGAAGCTTAAAGGTGCAAGTGCCAACAAAGTTAACAATTAAGCACTTAGTTTTAAAGAATGATTCACAATGTTTGGTCTTATGGTACAAAAGGGCCAAATAACATATGAGCCAAGGGCTTAAGGAAAAATTTGGGCAAATGGTACATTTTGAAAGGCATGGAATTGGTTGAAACTACTTTGGCAAGATTCCACCATAATTTGTAGTTGTGCCATAATTGGATATGGCCATAGTTAGAGTTAGCGGATCTTGGGTGGCCAGGTAAATGCACACACTGAGTTTGATATTTATAATTAATGGCAACTACAAATATTGTTGGTTCAAGGAACCAAGGACCATGATTTGTAGGGGTATCAATTAACTCCAGAACAACCATGCTTGAGATTTCTTGCTTGTTATGAAGAATTAAATGGATAAGATTGTTGAGTGCAGAAGATATGACCATAGACCAAGAGATGATTAAAAAATATAAGAGCCATGCTTGAAGTACACACTAATATTTGTTGGCAATTAATATGCATGGAGAGCCTTTATGGAGTGTACAGTTTGACTGAGATTTAATTTTCATCATGGAGAAATTTTTAGGTGCCCATTCTTAGAATGAATGTAGCTATAGTGGCCAAGTGTTTAGTAGTAAGAACAACATGGAGATCCATGATGAAGAATGATCTCAGGGAGTGTGGATGACAGAGGAGGCAAGATTGTTCTTTGTGTAATGGAGAAACAAACCTTTAGATTGTTGTAGTGCAATTTGGGGGAATGCAACATTGTGGAGTGAGATGCTAAGTGGAGAGCTCTGTGTTTTGTAAGCTACTGTGAGATACCAAGAGTTACTATACTATAGACAGAGGTGGAGAGTGTGCTTGTGCAAAAATGAAGGCTGAGAGTTGAGATGTTGAATGTATGATGATTGAGAGTTGAGTTGTGTATGTGTGTTGTTGCAAAGTGTGCATAAGAAAAGTGTTGTATGGGCTTATTGAGGTGAAGGTTGTTGAGGAAGACATAGTATAATATCAGGTAGAGTAAGTTCCAGTTGAGTGGGTCAAGTTGTTAATCACAAAGTTGAAATCAGGGCCAAGTGGGTGTCATAATAGAGTGCAGTGATTTCCTTATTAAGTGTGGGTTGGAGGCTATAAATCAGGAAGTCTGAGCTTCCATCTTAGTGGATTTATGAGTAGAAATTGGGGTTGGTTCCTCCTATAAGTTGGTGCTTGCATAAATCCAAGAAGATGCAAGCTGGTGCTTCCACCAAACCCAAGAAGTTAATGCTTTAGTTGGTGCTTATGGTAAGCAGATCAGGTGTCTACAAAAGAAGGGGGTTGGTGCTTTCTGCTAATGGGTGATAACAAAAAATCAAAGGGAATTGGTGCTTCCTATTAGTGGTGGCTCATAAACAATTTTATGTATTAGAGGAGGAACTTATCTTTACATCAAATAATAAACAAGCTTTGGTGGTTTTTCTTCCTGAAGGGTTTGCACATAAAAACTATATGTCTCATGTGTTTGTATCTCATAGTGTATGTGTTCATGTGTTTATTTGTATTGTTGGTACATGATATGTTTTTAATAATCACATGAACAATTTCCAAGATTGAATGTTGAGTATAAATTGTCATAAAAGTAAAATTAGCCTTAATATTGGTTCACCCCTCTCTCACTATTAACATTGTTTCCAAAAATTGGTATCAAAGCATGTTTCCTTCAAGAACAAAGAAACTACTTGAAGGTAGATCAAAAGGAAACAATGGCTAATCAAGTTTGGATAACACCAGAGGAAGTTCCATTTTTGAATGGATTAGATTATAAGCTCTGGAGGATTAGAATGGGAGCCTATTTGGTGATCATCAATGAAGATGTTTGGTTGTCTATAGAATATGGAGACAAATATGATTTTGATGCAGAAGCCAAGGAGACTATCATGAAATGGCTATCAAATCCAGATGCTAATAAGATGGGACATTGTGATACAAAAAAGGAAATGTTGGAAATATTGCAATGTCTGTATAGAGGAGATAGAAATGTGGTGAAAGAGAAGGCTGAGGAACCTTAATGCTTAAGTCATGAACGAAAACATGCAAATGTTGGTGCTGGAAATGATAAACAAAAGAAGAGATGGAAGAAGTCAAAGAAAGCATTTATTAAAGAGATGTTGAGAATATTGAATATCTTCCTCTCAATGCACAAGTTGTTTCTCATCACTCTCGATAGGATGATGAATAATCAGAAGAGAGGCCATTGTGCTCAAAAGGTAAGCTATTGTTTTATGTTGGTTGTAAAGAGATATGCCATTTAGCCACTAGATGTACATATTCCTTTTCTGAACATAAAGAGAGTCATACATCTAATTGTCATGGACAAAGACCTACATTTGTAGCAATAGCTAAAGATGGTACCTCAGAGGAATAAAAGAGTATATCCCACGAAGAAAATAGGAGTAGCCTTAATAGTGAAGAAGATGGAATACTCCTTAGACCTATGGAACATTCCATGGACACAGAGAGAAATTATGATATTTGTGGTGGCTCAAATAACACTTCTGATAGCGAATAAAATGATCTAGATGAAATGATCTACTTTAAAAGGAAGTTTATATCTACTCTAAAAGAGATCAAGGGCCTATTAAAAGCAAATATCAAGAAAAAGGAGAAGTTGCAGGAATATGAGTTTGAGAATGATAAGTTGAGGAAAACAATTGTAGACTTAAATGCTCAACAAGAAGAGGTTAGAAAATTGAAGGGGGTGTTAACCATTCACCTAAATGACAGAGAAACCTTCTATGAAAGGCTATAGGCTGAAGTAGTCTCTCTGAGATACTAGAAAATAAAAATAAAAAGTTGTTTCAATGTCAAAAGCTTCATGGGGTCTCTAAGATATTAGATGACATTGTCAGTAAGAGCAGACCACCTCTCATCAAGAGTAATTTGGAACCAACATCTAAGAAGGCAATTGAAGGTACAAACAATATTAAAGGAAAAGGGGTCATTGGAAAATGCAACAAGATGAGATGTAAAAGAAACAACAATAAGGAGAGAAACATTATAACAAGCAACAGTAGAGGAAGGAGAAACATAGAACTACAAATGGAAGAAATTAAAACAACCATGGAAGGCATATGAATAACTAGTAAAATTCCTTTCTCCCCCAAGGGTAACACCTATAAATAAAATGTATCTTCTATTATCAAAATCCCATTTATGGTTATTGTTTTTCTTGCAACAATTTCAACATAAGTCCATGGATTGTAGATGGTATGAAAGAAAAAAAAATGTGTTGGGTAGAAGAAACCCAAGAATGCACAAAGTTGTCAGGGAAAGCCATGTTGGTAGTTGTAGTAGCTTGGACAATAATGATGTAAGATATAGAAATTATTTTTCTCCATTCTTGAGCCATGTCAAATGCTACAACTATGGAAATTTAAGGCATAAGGCATCAAGCTATAGATATGAGAGGAAAAATATCACTCCTTAGAAGATGCAACAAAATGTGGCATATTGAGCTTTGAAGATAAAAAGGAATAATAGAGAAAATGAATACAAGTTTGTCTTTAGTGCTTTGTGTCAAAGGGACTTGCTAAATAAAGCAGGAAGAAATCCCTCCGTAATTTCAAACTACAATGAACACAAGCCTCAATTGAATATATGGAGAAAGAAAGAAGAAATAAAGGAAAAGGGCTCTCCATCCATGCACAACCAAGAAAAATCCAAAACTAGAGAAAGGAAGGAGCAAGAAAGAGATGCTCCTAAGAGGACTTGGCCAAAAAAACGTTTAGAAGGAAAAGGAGGACTCACTACTTAGGGGGAGTAGATACACCGTTTCTCTTTATTAAAAGAAGAGAATGGCCTCAAGAGAGGCCAAACAAGTCATATGTAAGCAGTTAGAAAGAATAATCAAATGAGTGAATCTAAATAATTAGAGAAATGACTGAGTCCCCTTGTTGATTACAATGATGAATCTATGTACTTCAAAGTGTATATTGACATTTTAAGAAAACATAGAGTGTAACCAACATGTTTCAAGAGGAGCATGCAACAACCTGATATGTTGTGTTGTGAGATGAAGTAGAAACACTGCAACAAAAGTGTGGAAGGATAAGAGGCCTAGACTTTGATCTTAATCAACAAGATTAGACCCCATGCAGATGCAAGAAGGTGTATGAGAAGAGATTAGAAAAGAGAGAGAGAATTGACTCAAGGGGAGTTTCTTTAGTAGCAACATCAGGGAACAATTATTAGCCCAAAGAAGAAATACTATTGAGGAAATGAAAGGTTTGCATCTTGGGTGAAATACCCTTATTTCTTTGAATATTGTGAATTTGATTATGCATAGCAATCCTGTGTTCATGAACATAATTGTTTCAAGATATACATGTACCTTAACTTTCAATTGGTATCTTTATGCCAATTGGTGGTCTTTGATTCATGTGGAGTAACTTCCTTGCACAAGTGGACATTTATTTTTGATTTGGAGTCATAAGAGTTTTCTTGGTACATTCTCCAATTTTTATCAACCTCCCATTTCCATTCCGAAATCGAAATAGGCTATAGTATACCACATGGATGCTTGCATTCTACCTTTACCTGTTGACAATCTAAACATTTAGCCATGACCTTTACCACTTCCTTCTTTAGATTCGGCCAACAACAAAAATTCTTCGTCGACGTCAATGTCTTATGATATCTTGGATGAAATGAATACGGTTTCACATGAAACTCCCTCAAGATAAGCTTTGTGATCTGACTGCAATTCAACACATAGATCCAGTCTCGAAACCTCACCAATCCATTTGCCATGAGACGATAGTCTACATCCTGATCCCTTGTACCTATACCTTCACCTAAACATGTACCTGCGCCTATACTCTACTGCAACCTATGCATGATCTCCATGTATTTTTGATCCCACTGTCTTTCCTTCAAGATCCTATCCTATAAATCTACCCCATAGGAGGTTATAGTTGCTATATGATTTACTTGTACCTTCCTGTTAAGAGCGTCTACAACCTGGTTCTCCTTCCATTTGATGTATTTGATCTCAAAGTCAAACTCGTTAAGGCTGGCCAACCATCTATATTTCCTAGCATTTGGATTCAACTAGTTAAATAAATACCTCAATCCACTATGATCACTCATCAATGTACACCTCCTGCCTAGAAGATGATGTCTCCACATCTTTAATCCATGTACAGTCGTTGCTCGCTGAAGATCATGCATTGGATAGTTCTTCTCATTCTCATTCAATTTTTGTGACTCATAGAACACTACCTATCCTTCTTACATGAGAACCCCATGAAGTCCCCTCTTGTAAGAATATGTACACACTACAAACTCCTTGTCTAGATCCACAATCTTTAGCACTAGTGCATGTGTCAACAATTGTTTAAGTTGCTCAAAACTATCTTCACATTCTGTTGTCCATTCAAACTTCTTACCTTTCTGCTACAATGATGTGATAGGGTATGCAATGTGTGAGAAGTTCTTGATGAACCTCCTATAGTAACCTACCAATCCCATGAATGATCTCACCTCATCTACATTCTTAGGTGCTACCCACTCATGATGGCCCTTATATTTTCTAGATCTACTGTTATGCCTTCATTGGAGACAGCATGTCCCAAGTAGTGTACCTCAACCTGAAAGCATCTACACTTAGTAATATTAGCATACAACTAATGCCCTCTTAGCAATATCAACACTGCTGCTAAATATTCGACATGTTCTTCCTCATTCTTAGAATATACTAGTATGTCATCAATGAATACAATAAAAAACTGGTCCAAATAAGGACACAAAACACTATTCATCAAACACATGAATGTAACTGGAGCATTAATCAAACGAAATGGAACAACAACAAACTCATAATGCCCATACCTGGTCCTGAATGCAATCTTGAAGATATCATCTTCCTTGATGTGTACCTGATGGTATCTCAATCTTAAGTCGATATTAAAGAACACTACTAGTCCCTTTACCTGATCAAAAAAATCATCAATCCTTGGCAAAGGGTACCTGTTCTTGATAATTACCTTATTAAACTGCTTGTAATCAACACACAACCTGAGAGTACCATCTTTCATATTTACAAACAACACTGGTGCACCCCAAGGTGATACACTAGGTTTGATGTATCCTTTGTCCAACATTTCCTTTAGCTACAACTTCACCTCTACCATCTCAAGTGTGCTCATCCCATAAGGTGCTTTCAATGGTGGAGCTACCCCTGGCACTAACTCAATAGAGAAGTTTACCTCCTTTTGAGGTGGAAACTCTATAATGTCCTCAGGGAATACATCCTGACACTGCTACAAAACTAGGTACCTGCTTAACACCTCTTCATCCTCAACCTCCTTACCATTGTCACTGGAAATGTGTACTACAAACATCACACAACCTTTTATGCAACTACTCTTAGCCTACATAGAGGTAACCATCATCCTTGATGTAGGCTTCTTCTTTCCCTGCAAGGTCTTATTTTCCCCATTATCATCCACACACTCAATGGCCTTTTCAAAGAAATCCACTTTGGTTCTGTGAAGATATAGCTAATCCATATCCAAAAGCATACTATATGAACCCAATGGAAATGCATTCAAATGTGCTGCTGTAGGCATACCATTTAACTCAAATGCACAATATCTTACTCAATGGTGAACTCGCTTCTTTTTACCTAGAGCCAACTGTACCAACCAAGATTCTGCATGCACTTCTTTTCTCAACCCACATTTATCCACCAAGTCGGGATTCATATAACTATAGTTAGATCCACGATCTATTAAAAAAGAAACAAATTGATCACAAAGCTTACCGTCCATCTCAATGATCGATGCCTAATTATTCACTTTCCTGTTTTACACAACCATATAAATCAGAGGAATGCTATGACCAACATCACTAACTGCATGTGCCTCTTAAGCACTATAGATCTAGGGTCTACCACCACTCTGATACTACGGAAAATCCCTCTTATGATGATGCTTACCACATATCCAACACTGTAATGGTTCCCTACCAATGCCTATAGCATATTGCTCTCCATGTCCCTTCTCAGTTGTATTGAATCTCTCATAAGGAACTGCATTATCTTTCTCACTTGCATCTTGAGGTCTTGCTCACTTTGGTGGCCATTTTCCTTTAAGATTTTTCATTTCTCTTCAAGTCATCTTTCAACTCAACTTTGCACTTCGACTGCTTGTAACAATGCTTCAACTTTCATATGGCCTCCTCCAATGATCTAAGCTCATCAAACTCAATCTGATCTCTGTATGCAACTGGAAATCCACTAATGAATATATGAACCTTGGCCTTCTACTCTCTAAGCTAAGGCACATATCTCAACAACTCCAAAATCTGCTAGTATACTTCTCATCTGTCACAGAACCCATATGCAACTCATAAAACTCCTTAGCTTTGTTATCATAATACCTCTTATACAAATACTTCGTCTTGAATAGCCTTTCAATCACATGCTAGGTTAGATCATCCTCATGTATGTACTTGACATTATTCACGTCTTCCCACCAAATATCCATCTTACCTTTGAGACTAAAAAGGGATATCCTTGCTTTCATGTTTTCTCAGTAATCGTGCAATCTAAATAATTTCCTCATGCCAAGCAAGCAAGCCTCCACATCTTGCGATTTCTTCATGTCTCCATCAAATTTAGGTGGCTTTTCCTTCTTAAACTCATCCGGAAAGTATCCCTTATCATTCCTTCTGTATGAATGATAATGATGATGATCATCATGTCTATAAAAACTAGAACTAGAGTAATACCTATGTCTGTCACGCCTCCTATCCAGAGTGTCAAACATCCTACCATCTCTGATAGTGTCATATCTATCTGACCTATGTCAACTATGAAACCTACTACCATATGCCCCATTAGTTCTGTCCTCATGTCCATGGTTGATCCAAAGAGGCCCCTGTCACTACAAATCTGAAAAAATTTGAAGTAATATCACATTCACCTCTGCTTGTTTCTCTTGTGCCTGCATGATTTTTTCATTATCTTGTTTGTAACTCCTTATTTATTCCTTCAAGATTCTCAATGTGTCTTCTAGGTTAGAAGAGTGCTCCACACCACACTGCCCATCTGATGCATAATGAGATTCTATGTAGTCTACCACCTTGCTAGCCATTGGATCTCTTTCCTACAATATGCCAGCTAAACCAAATCACCATAAATAAATGTACCTTAGCATAACTCAGGGAGGATGGCTAGTCTGCAAGATCATCACATCAGTGTGATGCATGTACAACATAACCATAATAACATATATACATATTTCAATAAGTGCATCAACACATAACCATCATACTAACTAGGGTCCATTCATCAGTGCAAGGCCATATCAACAATGCATGTTATGACCTCATGCATAAGAAGAGCCATTGTTCAAGTATACACATTGCCTCATGAAAATATCCATCTGCATAATAAATTCCTAACCAACTACACATATGCATCACCGCATGTAGTGAAGCATAAGCAATAAATTCTTGTCCTCGACCTACAAGACTGATGCATGTAGTGAAATAACCAATAATGCAACCCAACGTACAAGGATGTAATCAAGCAACATATAATTGTATAACCAGTCATATACTCATGATGATGCATTCCATAAAATTGACACCAAGTTCCTCATGATAACCTTACTAATACCATTGTCAATATGATGCAGTGAAAAAAGCATATGGAACACAAGTGTAAGATCCAAACACGCAATTGACATGCATGTATGATCAACACATTCACCAATATATGTAGCACCAGATATGACCCAAAGAGAGCACAACCATGCTTTGATACCAATCTGTAACAACCCCTCCCAGGTCTACCCAAAGTAACTATGCCAACTAGGGTAAACATGAGGAGAGATGCTACTATGATCATATTCAACCTCCTATGTCACCTTAAGGAAGTGGAATTGATGGAACATCACATACAATCACCCAATATCATCAACATAACCCTTAAGAGACACGTCAACCACTTAGACAGCATATCCCTAGGTCCCACTACTATTCTGTAGCTCCTAGGCCATAGTTGCTTTCATGCTACGGGCAAGGGAGTGATCATAAACCCAAATTCGCTTTCACAAGCCTGCCTGCAAATGACTGTGGACCAAAATTTCTATTTTTTTGTGGCAGCTACCCCAAGATTTAAGCCACTTTTCTCGCCCAAAATCTTGGCCTCTTCCCAGAACTTGTTGTAACTTCCAGAATTAATTAAAAACATGATAACAATGTTGATCAATCAAAAATCACCCTCAGGACTAGGCTTGATCCTGCCCAACCAGGACTGACATTCTATCAAACACATTAATGCAACCTACCAGTATAGGATACAAGAGACAACATAAACGATTGAACCAACTTATGAAACATAACCAGAAGGATCATCTCCTTCTCAATTGAACTACTACATCATCAATTCGGTCTTGAATCCATCCATTTAACAATTACAAGTAAATATATGAAATAACCATGACATAAAACAGTAATTCAACCATGCTTATAACTATCATAAAACCATATAAATATCAGAGATATGATGACAATTAAAACCACATATAAATAAGTGAAAAAGTAAGAGAACTTACCTTTTATTAATCATAGGCAAATATGACTAGGTTCGGGACTTCCACGTACCACCTAACCATAGACATGGCTGAACCAAATCTCTCTTTCAGCTAGTCACCCCCATGCCATATTTGAAGCATTAATATGGGATCTCATATAACAACCAATCCAAGAACAACCAAGGGAATCCAAAGGTTAAATCACCTCCGACCTCATCAAACCATGCTCACAACAAAATCGGTGCTCTGATCACAACCGAATCGAACTTGGAATGCCATCTGGAATCCATCACTATCCTTGAAGAATTATCCATATCCTTGTCTCTTGGGCTTTACCACAATCCAAACCCGGATCACTAGGCCCTAAACTGAGACATCTCCCTAAGGCTTTATCGTGTATCCCACCAAAACCGTTCAAGGCATTCCTAGGCCTTTGAGAATAAACCTTGAGACCACCTCCGCCATGGATTCTGAAATCCATCCAGCAATTCCAAATCTCAAAACTGAAATAACATCCCAACATACCATGACATCTAGAAATAGGCTAGACTAGGCTGAAATCCACTGTCATGACCCAACAAAACCATGCCACCAATAGCTAGAGAACCATAAACCAACATGCAAAGCCATGCAAGTCCAAACCAAATAGAAAATCACACATGCAAAAGGTTACCTACAAGTAGTCCTACTGAAGCTAAACGAGTACTTTCCTTTCCTTGATCCTTGCTTGATTTTCCTTCCCTTTCCTTTCTTTCCCTTTACTTTCCCTTTGCTTTCTTTTCCTTCCTTGATCCAAAGTTAGAGTGCTCCAAGAAAACTCTATGTGACCAAGGGTGAGAGAGAGAGAGAGAGAGAGAGAGAATAATGAGAGAGGTCCAAACTTGAACTGAGAAAAGGTTACCAACTGATCATCATAAGCCTTTTTATGAATGAGGCCTCTATTTCTTTCATTTTCCATTATTTTCTTTCAATTTCCTCCTCACGTGCAACCTGTGACCTTTCACCTTGCTTTTCTCCTAATTTCTTTTATTTTCATAAATAAATGTGCCAAAATTTCCTTTTTGACTTTTAATTCCTTCGCCTCAGCCTTTGCTAATTTTCCTTAGCCAAAACACACATCCAATGATACCCACTATGATATCTTTTCCTAATCATTTAGCTTGGAATCACTGTCCCTCAATCATGGTCTTATTTTTTTCCTTTATTAACTTTTATTACATGAACTTTTCACGAGGGCTATTACATATCTTTCTGTTAATTATTTGAGAGAAACCTAACCATTTATCTCCCTTCTTTTCATCACTCTAAATTAAAACCATTAATGATCAAGTTGTCATGTCGTTATAGTGATTTCTATTGTCTCTCATGCCTGCACCTTTGAGACATTGGCGTTCAACTGAATCCCAACATTAAAGCTTATACATGACTTGTTATCTTAGCCTCAGAGATTGTCAACCTAAGATATTTGAGATCTTTCCATTGGTCATTTAAATGACCATGCATTTTCTCAAGCCTTTCTTATGTTGAGCTTGGTGATAGCTAGAAAAACTTCAATTTAAAAAAAAATGGATATTCAAGCGACCTTTTCACTTCACGTATAATTTATTTTAGACCTTAGAGAGGGAAATATATTATAAATATGTCATAACATATAAAATACTCTAGAGAATCTAAAACAGTTTTGATTTAAGGTCCAATTCTTTGATGGAATTGGCCATATGTGTTTGTGTTCAAGATATATTTGAGTCTAACATCATATGGTGATCTTTAATCTTCTTTCTGTATGCTTGTTGTATGCTTTCCTAAATACAATAAAAAATATCTTCCTTAGGATTTCTTAAGAAAGCAATTATTTTCTCTGAGTAAAGTCCTTATGTTGTGAGGTGTTTTATTATCAAGAGGTGGGTCTTATTATCACAAGAAAATATTTTCCATCTCATTTGAATCCCTTCATCATTTTGTTACTGGAAGCAACCTTAGCTCAGATCTTTTTTGAAAATGCATTCCATCATCTCTATTCTTGGAATCATGTTGATTAGCAAGGAGGACTATTGAGAGTGGTCTAGAAATATTGAGAACATGGTCAATTTTTTTGAATTATGGAATGGATTCTATGAAGGAGAGGATGAAATGCACCTACCAACCCCATATCGGATAAAGCGTTTTCCATTTGGAAGAACAAGGAAAAAAAATCCTATGTCATGATTGTTGCTTTTGTAAGTGAAGAGGTGAGGCATCATATATTTTTAATTACAAATTCTTATTGTGCATTGAAGAAGTTGAAATATCTTATGTGACTCACACTTAGAATTGGAGGTTTTTCAATTGATGGTCAAACTCTCTAATCTTGAGTTGAAAAATGATGACCTCGTGGTCCTAATCTATGAAATTAGAGTGATCATGATGATGTAGATGTCACTAGAATTAATATGGATGTTTCTCTCACAACCCTTATAAAGGTCCTCTACCCTACATAATCAAATTATCTTGAGTCCTTGCAAGCTAGTGAGCAACTGAGGTCCACTACTTTTGACACCATGGTAAATAAATTTGCATAATGAAAGAAAGCTTATGGGAGGAGGAATATAAGAAATCAATCCCTTGAAGAGTTACTATGCCTTTCTCATAAAATCAATAATTAGTCACATGATTCTCCTAAAAATAGTGGCATCCAAAGAGTACGTGGAAGAAATAATTTTGTAGGTGAGAGGGTAAAACCATTAAAGACAAAGACTTCATATTCATTACCTTTGTTGAGACAAAATAGACATGATATATCAACATGCAAAATCCCTTGGGAGAGAATCAATGACAATTGAAACTAAAAGGAAGGCGAAGGTAAAACATAATATCCACGTAAATGTAAAGCACTTGAATCTTCTCATTATATTGTTTCAGTTTGAAATATTGGAGTGACTGAAGATTTCTTTCACAATTCATTTGCTTCTTGGAGAGATACATGGGTGCTTGATACAAGTGAAATCTACCATATGACCTTTTTGAATGCTTATTTTGAAGATTTTAGTGACAATGTATATGCCATTTTGTATTTTGTAGATAAATAGAGTCACAAGCCCTTAACAATTAGCACCATGAAGATTAAACTATCTGGAATCCCTGCTTTTCTTCTACATCATGTACTCTACCTTCCAAAGCCATAGAAAAATATCTTGTCCATTTTTCACATTCACTTGCAAGGGAACTTTATTAAAATGTTTCAGGACAAAGTAGATATAAAGAAAGCATCCAAAAACATGATTTCTAGGAGGAAATAATGCTAAATCTAAAGGAACATTTTCTCATGCACAAAACTCTACATATCTCTATCAACTCAACGAAGCTAATTTGACACTCAATCTTCTATGGAATGCAATATTTGCACATGTTAGTTACGAAAATATTGGATAATTATAAAAGAATGTTTTTTTTAGTTTTCCAACTATTCCTTGGAAACTAAAGTAATGTGATGCTTATATCCTGGGAAAGCATAACAAAACAACCATTTAATGATTATACCTCGAAAGCATGCAAAAAATTGTGTTGATTTATTTTTATTTGTGTGGCCCTATATATTTTCATTCTACAAATCACATTCTATATATGATGGATATTATTAATGATTAGGGCCAAGATGTGGTGGGTATATTTTTTGAAAATAAATTCACAAGTTTTTGGAACATTCATTTTTTTTTTTTATTTTATTTATTTATTTATTTATTTATTTATTTTATTTATTTATTTTATTTTTTATTTTTTTTATTTTTTATGTATGGAATGAAAATGATGCAAAATAACATATTGGATCCATTCATAATAATAATGGAAAAGAGTATACATAAAATCAATTTGAAAACTATCTTCTCCAACAAGGCATTCAATATCAAACTATTGTTCTAGATGATTCTCAACAAAATGGTGTAGTCGAAAGAATGAACAAGACTCGCTTGAATATGGTTCGCTCCATGTTGCTTTTAAAAAATGTAATGTTGATATTTTGGGATGATGTGGTTCTATGTGCAATATATGTGGAGAAAATATGCCCATTCTATGCTGTTGGAAATGGGACCTTATGAAATATGATATGAACACATTCCTGGACCAAGGCATCTAAGGGTCTTTGGTTCCACCTAATATGCTTTGATTCCCAAGGAAAAAAGAAGAAGGAAGGAGTTGAAAGTGCATTTTATTGGGTTGTTCAGACACCACTAAGGAATATCTTCTTTATGATGAGGTAAACAAGAAGTTTATCTTCTTATGGATGTGTTTTTTTATTTAATTTTCCAATACTGACAGCATTGTTAAGTGATAACTTGATCGCTTGAATATATTTAATCTTGCAAAAAAATATCATGAATTTGATAATGAAATTCTACATCTTTAAGGGGGGCGGTCATTGTCTTGGACCAATATGGTATCTCCTTTTGAAGCATTGTCTCCCCCTCATGAAGTCCCGACTACTTCTTTAGATCAGGAAAAGTCCTCAAGTGATGACATTAAGAGGATTAGAAGAATAAATATCGATGCAGCCAAATTTAAATCAGTGGAGCAACCTGGACAATCTCGAAAAAACGTCATAAAAAGGGTCACCAAAAAAGTTGCAAGTGTTCATCCTAATGAGTTCAGAAAGATAGAAACTAGTGGTTCCACCATACAATATGGAGGTGATGTAGATAATTTTGATTTAGTTGATGTGGATGATATGGATGTTTCATATGATTATGAATTGAATTTATCTACTAACTCTGAACCAACTTCATTAAAAATATCTACTTGTCATAATGAATGAAAAGAAGCAATGTAGAGGGAGTATGGTGCTCTCATAAAGAATGGAAAATGGACGCTGGTGGACCCTTCATTCAAAACCAAATCAATTGGCTACAAATTGATCTACAAAAATGAGTACAAATCAGATACATCACAAAAGTGCAAACAAAGCCTCATGGAAAAATTATTTGCATAGTAATAAGGTGTTGATAATGAATTTTTCCCCCACAAAAAAATGGGCCACCATCCGAAATTTCTTTGCATTCGCTGCTCAAAATGGGTAGAAAGTTCATCAAATGGATGTGAACACTGCTTTCTTCAATGGATACTTGAAAGAGAAATTGCTCATGGCTCAAGAGGAAGGTTTTGTTTTAAAGAGAAAATAATAGCAAGTACGTAAACTTATAAAATCCATACATGGCCTAAAATAAGCACCATGAGCCTGGAATGAATAGTTAACTGAGCGTCTTATGAAATTGAACTTCAAACACTTTAGTCCTAATGATGAAATTCTATTTGTCAAGAAAGTTGACCAAATTGTGGTATATCTTGTGGTTTATATAGATGATATCTTAATAATAGGAAATAATGAAAACTATATTACATCCATAAAGAAAGAGTTGAAGAAGAGATTTGAGATGACAGATTTTGGACACCTTCACCACTACTTGGGAATTGATGTGACTCAACATCCATAGTGTATATTCATCTCCCAAAAGAAGTATATTGGAGAATTGTTGAATAGGTTTGGCATGAATTAATGCAATATTTTATCTATTGCAGTGGAAAAGAATCTAAATCTCATATTAAAAGAAGGGTATGAATTTAAGGATACAACCAAGTACAAACAACTTATGGGAAGTATTATCTACCTTAACACTACTAGACCAGATATAGCGACCTTCATAACCCAATTCAAAACTCTTACAACATAAGACACAATAAATTTGTAAACATATCCTTATATGAATTGAATGAGGATGAATTAGAGTTTTTTAAGAAAGGATTAAATTTTTCAATAGCCCCTAAATGCATACTAGCAAAAGAGATTATATCTAACCTAGAGGATGGGATTCAAAATATTAGGGAGGAGGAAAAGGAGCAGGTAAGGCAAGACCACACAATAATGTTGAGAAAAGAAAATCCCCCCAATAACAACCTAAGCAAAGGCCAATTACTAGCTCTCAAAATCCTTAGAAACAATGAGGGCATTGTCATTCTAAAAGACGATAAAGGAGTAGCCAAATTTTTGATGATAAAGGTGGACTATGTCTCAAAAATTAGGGACCACTTATACAATATTGGAAGTTACAAGAAACTTAAAGATAACCCTATTTCTTAGATTATCAAGGAAGTTAAGAGAGCCATCAAGGATTCCAATATTGAGAAAGGATTGAAGAAACACCTTTTACAATGAAAACAAAATTAGATCACCGACATATGGATAGCTAAATATGTAGCCAATTCCCTTGCACCACTCGTTAAAAAAACTGATTCCTACATTAAAGATTCAATTCATTATGTGGAAGTCATCAAAGGAAAAATATTGGATCCTGAAAACAAGATTGTGAGTTTTGATGTAACAAAAATATTCACAAACTTGCCATTAGAAGAGGCTATCCAAGTAGATGAGGAGGTTATTGACCCATAGACTGCCAAACTTTTCAAGATTTGTATTTGTTCTACGTTCTTCACCTTCTAAGGTGATTAATTTGAGCATACCACAACGATGTCTATGGGGTCTCCATTATCCCCCATAGTAGCCAACCTTTACATGGAGAAATTTGTGATGGTAGCCTTGGAAACCTAGCCTTTTAAACCCAAATATTAGTTTAGGTTTGTTGATGACACTAGTATGAGTTGGCCACATGGGGACTATGAGCTAAAAGCTTCCTAAACCACCTTAACATTATTCCTAACGACATTAAATTGATAATGGAAACTGAGGAGAACAACTAAATTTCGCTCCTTGATATTCTTCTTCTAAGAAAAAGACATAGATCATTAGGTCACAAAGTATACAAAAAGAAGGCTCACACAGATAGTTACCACCATGTCAGTTTGCATTACCATCTGACCCAGAAGATGGGGGTGCTCAACTCAATCTTCACCAGAGTATTGAGGATATCAAACAAAGAGCATGTGGATGAAAAAATAGAGTAGCTTAAGAAGGTCTTATTAAACATTGGCTACAAGTACAAATACATCAACAAATCTATCATAAAAGATAGATCTAGAGCCATAGCTAGACTCCCCTCATCCAGCTCTCAGGCCATAAATGGAAAGGCATATCTCCCTTACATCCAAGGTGTTACTAATAAATTAGTCAGGATACTAAAAAGAAGAGGCATACCAACCTTGTTCAAACCCTTAAATACTATGCAGCAAAAGGTGAGATATGTAAAATATGACCTAGATCACTTCGAACAAAGAGGAATTTATAAAGTCAAGTGTTCATGTGGTAAATGTTACATTGGAGAGATAGGAAGATACTTCAAAATCAGACTTAAGGAACATGTTGCAGATATTAGGAAAGGGGGAATTAGATCCTGAGCACTTGTGAAACATTCTTCTAAGACTAGTCACCATGTACGTATGGAAGATGTGGAAATAATCTCTGGGGAAAGGCATTATTATAAAGAAGATGTGTGAGGCTCTAGAAATCATGAAACATCCCAACAAACTTAGCAAAGATGGAGGGATAGAGGTCAACAGGAGTTGGATCCCCTACTCACATAAAGCCATAATCTCAAATCAACTACTTTTAATCCTCCTTCCTTATCCTTATCATACTCCACCTCATCCTCTTCTATTTCTTAATTATTGTCATTAATGGTTAATGATATTAATTAAAAAAAATAATATTTTAAGAAATAATAATCATTTTATTACATTAATTAATTAATTAACTTAAACAATCTTAATTAACTTTAATTTCACCTCCCTTTTATTCCTTAAATTAATATTAGTAACTATTAACAACTTAAATGAATTAGAAATATTAAAATATTATAAATATAACTCTTATATATAACAATTTAACTATAAACATTCAACATAAGTAGTTTATAATAATTAAATATATTAATTATTCTTTCAACATATATTAATTCTTATTAAATTATTCTCATATTGTGGACGACCATTCTTTCATTGCAGACTCTCTATTTATCTTATCCGCTTCTCATTTTCTTATTTTCGACTTTTGTCTTTATGATGGGTCTCGGTGTAGAACCGAAACATCAATGATAAAAATGTTCGCTGTGGGGCAATTTCTGATATCACAACTTCAAGATCATCACCACATAAATTTTCAAACAATTTCATTTATTACGTAAATTCTTTCCATATTTATGCAAAAGTCTTGTTACGGACATTGGTCTATTACAAAAAAAGTTCTAATGCACTTGAAAGGCAAGATTTTGGACTCAAATATCCACAGGTGAATGACTTCAGCTTGAGTGGATATTGTGGATATTGTGATTTAGATTTTGACGGAGACAAAGATAATGAAGTACATTATGAGCCTTGGATGAAACAATGGTCTTATGGAGCTCACGTAAGCAATCAATTCCAACAAATTCCATGATAGAGGTAGATAAGCAACAAAGTAGATTATGTGGCTTAGGAAAATTCATGAAGACATGGAGGAGAAGCAAGTGAATTTTGCTTCTATTGTGATTGAAAATACTTGTATAATCAAGTGGGAAGGAATCCCATATTCCATGATTGAACCAAACAAATCAACACAAAGTATCATTTCATTTGGTATCTTGTAGAGGCTAAGACTATTTATCTAAGATCTTGTTCTACAAATGAGAAAATTGCAAATATCTTCACCAAAGCACTTGGAAGAGAAGTTTGAAATTGTAGAATAGAAAAAATGATAAAGAGCTAATCTTTGAAAATTTTGCGAATTATAAACATATTATAAATATGTAAATATTAAAAATTTAAACCATTATAATTGGAAAAGACATTGCAAGTGGAAACTAAAAGTCATGAGATTATTGTATATATAAATATGCTTGCTTAATAAAAAATAAATCAAATTTGAGATTTACCTCATCTAATACATCCATACTGAAAATTGTAACTAAGGCATATGGCTTTTATATTTTATATAAAATAGAGATTTTAATTAATAATTTAATATAATTTTAAAGGTTTTTTAAGTAGTTGTTGTTTAATTTCTTAGAACTTTTTAATACGTTTAAAAGTCTTGTGAATCTCAATAATTTAATTTAAACTATGACCGGAACCAAATTCTAATGAAAATAAAAATCCAGAAATAATTTGAAATTATGCCAACCTAAACACACTTAGTAAAGCCATATTAGACTTTGAAATTTTAAAGGTGATTAGGCTAAAGCATGTACAAAATCTTAGATGCACGCTGAAATTCTATTGTTGTCGAATTTTTCACCTTCTAGAAACTGTAGAAATCCCCAGGAAATACCAGTCTGTTCACCGACGGAGAAATATTCTAAAAACTGTATCCCCAGCAAATACCATTGTGTGTTCACCGACGAAGACAAAGCAGCTGCTCACGTGAAATTTAAATACTTCCAATCCATGGGTTTCACATATTTCAATTCATATTCTATCCTTCCGATCATTGCAATATTAGCAGAACTTATTTTCCCATCAAGAGGTTTTCAATAGCTAATTGAGCATTCTTGGATTGCAAGATCCAGAAAACCCGAACGACGTACAAATACAAGCCCAAGAAAGCTCTGAAAACAACTCGGAAAGGCCAAAAATATCTATATAATTAGACTACGCTGTCCCAAAATATATGTCAATTCCGGAAACTCTGTCCTTCACTCATCAACGAAGGGAATGTCGGACTAACACGTGGTGCACAATAAAATGGCACAGCCACCAAATGTGTCTAACCACAGGGGGCCAACGAAATTGTTTAGCTCACTCCACTGAGCTATTCATTCCCATGGTTGAAAAAAATCACTATGTTGCCTTCATGGTAACCTTTGTTTTAGAGTACTCTTTCCCCAAAAATCTATAACTCTCCATCATATCAAAGAAATTTTAGTGTTTTCATTGATAATCCTTTCCTACAACTAATCACTAGAAAGACCACCCAAATAATATCATAGACATCATCACTAGAAAGTCCACCCAAATAATATCATAGACATCATCAAAGAGAAGGTGTTCCTGAAACTGTTGTGCCTCCCACCGAATCAATAAAGAGTTCATGAAGACATTGATACGTTCATTAAACTTGTGTTGTAAGTTCGTCCTTATGTGTCACTCCCCCATAGTATAGGGGTCTCAACCATGCCATGTTATCTTAATAATGAAACTATTGTTGCATTTAGATCATGGTCTACTTAAGTGTCTAATTAAAGAATTGTAGTCTAACACCTACATATCAACTTCTAGTTGCAAGGAAGGTTTCATATCAACTTCTAGTTACAAGGAAGGTTTCAGAGGGAGATCATTACTAGAATGTAAAACCATGCAAGAGCAAAACAAAGAGAGAGAACCAATAACTACTTTAATAGTTATTATGTTATTCTTATATCTATGTATTATATTCCTCAATGAGTTTAATTAGTAAAAAAATGTTTTAAGTATGGACATATCTATATTTTAATACTTACTCTTATTTTTATAATTTATCACATTTTTTTCTAATTTATCTCACTCCTAAGTAAATACATTTATATTTTTTTAATTTTCACTTGAAAAACTTACTAACTTATTATTAAAAATAATAATAATAATTAATAATTACAAATAGTTTTATATTATTATCAAATAAAGATGCCTACCTCTTATTTACCATTATACTATGTGTATTGAAAAAAAACAAATACCCCTTACATGTATTTATATAGTATTTACCTAGCTTCCAAAGCATCCTTATGGTTATTCTTTAATGATACAACATATTCTAGTCACACAAATTTATCTCTTAGAATTAGTGTTCTTAAATTTGAAAGGTTGTTCTTAAGTTTAATTAAAAGGGTATATAAGCATCCTTATGGTTATTCTTTAATGATACAACATATTCTAGTCACACAAATTTATCTCTTAGAATTAGTGTTCTTAAATTTGAAAGGTTGTTCTTAAGTTTAATTAAAAGGGTATATATTCATGCAACCTATTGTCACCTTCTGGAAAAAGAGTTCCAATTGTACAAAGAAGGAAAAATAACAGAGATGTTTGGAGAAAACCTCCAAGCCACATAAGCACTCAAAACTAAATCGGACCCAGTCCAATGCATAGTGCTCAGAATTAGCTTTCCAACAGTATATGGAACTTCTCAAATGGACTCCGAACTAAAAAGTTAGAGTAGATTGAAAGTTACCCTCGAAAGCTAGGAAACCAAAGAAAATGCTTAAGTATAATCCCAAATCTCGCAAATCGAAGTTTTCTAAAGTAGCCATAGGGTAAGTTAGATCAAACCAGCGATCAATGATCGTTGGTATCAGAATCAGAGATCGAAGGTCCAAGGCATAGTAGATATTGATGATCGGGGGGTCTTGTAGTATCTGCGAGGTCACACGTCAGTGATCTCGGATATCAAAGGTCCAAAGCGTTGAAGAAATAGGAGATCGACACATCGTAATTAGCGATAAAATAGATGACACCCTCTCAATGTTCCGATTGTGATTAAAATTGTCCGGATTTGAGCCTCTAGTGTTAAAGCGTGAGGAAAGCCTTGAACTGATTAACAAAGGAAATCGGTGAAAAACCAAAGGTAGACAGGCCTTTCTCTGTCTCTTCTAAGGGGGCCAGGTGGTAGAATTCTATTAGTCCTGATAGGGCCACGTGGCAGCTGATGTCACCTTGACGTGGCAGCATGGTGGACCTGTGGCATGTTGACATTGCATTTTCAAGGTGCTATGGAGGCATATTTAGGTTACATGTGTCACTACTTAGGAAGCAACATGTGGTAGTGATAATGTTACTGATCGGAGATCGAAGATCAGAGGTCAGAGTGTGTTATGCATCAAAGTGAAAACGCCGATTGAAAATCTCCGACTGGGTGTCTTTGATATAGGGGTTGGCCTATGGTCATAGGAAGAGCTGAAGAACCAAGAGCTAAGCAGAAAATGTGATTGATGTTGACTATTTCATGAAGCCTGTTTAGTGTGAAGTCCCAATTTGCTGAGCTCTGATATTTAGCTAAGCACTCAGTGATAGCCCTCGGTCATATGATGAAAAAGTGCAGAGATGGCTCAAAACAAAATAGGCTAAAGAGGATCAAAATTCGTTGTTCTATAAGGTTTTTCAGTCTTAAGTGCGAGTGCTAGAAATCACAAATATTACACTATGGGAGTTTTAAAGGTCATGTATGGCTTCGATAGTGTTCTGTAGGAAGTCTAGAGGGACAAATGAGTTGGCAGTTGTGCACAAGACACGTTATGGTTGTTGAGGATGACCCCTCTCAATTCCTGCAAGTCACGAATTAAAACTATTAAGACTCAAAGCGATAGGGAACTGGCCAAGAGTGTATGAGGCATGATGCGGCATAAATGTGGCTAGACCAAAAGCCATTTTGCGGAGTGGCAAGGAGAAATTTTCATACACCATCATTCAATTTTCATGTTTTTTTATTCAGTTTGTTTATTCATCTGTTATTCTACTTTATTTTAAAGAAAATCATCTTTCTATTGTAATAATTGGAGGCGACAGAGCCTACATGCCGAGATAGCTAGTCATGCACACAACAAGAAGCACATGCGTAAGCTATTTTTGTAACTGATTTTCAAGCTCTCCCTCTCCTTGTAAAACGGAGGAAGAAACACTTAACAAAGGTTCAAAATTTTGGGAAAGACTTCTCTTCTGCGAGACCTTTCTTGTTTTCATAAAGGCCTACTTGAAGCTTGTTGTATTCTAGTTTTCCTAAAGAGATTAATACAGATTTTATGGTGATTGCAACTGATTTGGATTGTAGTATGTTCTTATCCCTTTGTCTTTCATATATATATTTTTAATTCCTCACAGTTTGCATGTCATAGTAGCAACTAGCTTTATTTCCCTTTAGATACAAATTCAGTTAGATCAAAACATTGGTGGATAATGCCTATTTCAAGGTGGAAATTAAGTCTTTAAAAAGAACTCCATGCATATCAACAATTCTTATTGTTCTCTTTCTTTTGTTTCTCTCTAACTCTTGATATATAGGATTCTTATGTCTTAATTAGCCCTCTATGATGGATTCCCCCTCTGTTATCTTCCCCCATTACATATGTTTCAACAACTAAATTGCTACAAATGTTGGGTCTTATTTGGCCACCTTAAGCCAAACATTATCTCCTAAGTAATCCTGTGTATCAACTGGTTTCTATTTGGTATCTTATGAATTATTTTGAATCAAATTCATTTGTAATTTATGTGATAAACTAAAGTGTTGCAAATATTTTCTACAAATTTGTCCAACACTCTTTGAGATGTCCTAGGCAGTGGTCTATAATCAACCCAAAGGATCTCTCTAGGAAGATTTCCATATCTCCTAAAGTACTTGTGCTCCAGGTGCATTAAAAAGCGACAACATCTTTTTGGCACCGTTGTCGAGGAAAAAAATGAAATAATTTCCTTCTGTATGAAATCTTTACATTCCCTCTATTAGGTGAGCAATGGAAATGTGGGTCGAAGATCTTTCTGTTTGGTGACTTCACTATCTGAATTTTGTTATAAACAACTTGACGACTCCACTGTCTATAATTCTAGCCGATCATTCTGGCTTATTAGAGACCCCACAGTTGCTGAGATACCTTCCAACAAATAGCTCCATTTATATCTGACCTAGAGAAGGTAAGATCTAGAAGGTTTTGGGAAGAAAAGACTCTGAATACTAATCCCACTATCTCTTCATTTCCTGAAACATCTGTATCTAGTTCATGGAAAGTTGTAATTCATTCTTCTAAAATCCCCCCTATAGTTCTGATGTATTCTCCATAAAGTGATCATCTGTTTAGTACTACTTCCCTATAGGTTAAATAAGAAGCTGAGGAAATAAAATATAAACACCAAAGCAACCCTACCCATAGTATGAACATATTTTCATTCCCCTGTCAGTTGGTTATCTTATCATTGGTCATACCTCAGACTCCTGCAGTAAGTCAAGCACCACCACCTCTGATTCAAATGGTTGTCCCATGTTTCCTGCTCAATAAATATGCTCCCTTAAACCTGCCTCAACCTCCAAATGCTATGCCACAAGACTACCTCAATCTCCTGCCTAGGAATAACGAAGAATTAAGTGTAGCAACACAGAGGCACATAGAAATTTTCTATGCCTCTACAAAGAATCAAAATTTTGAACATCAGGATGTAGTGTTGAGTCTTTTTGTCCAATCTTTGGACGGGGAGGCCAAGAAATGGTTTAAATCCTTGCAAAATACTTACATTAACACTTGGTAATAAATGGAGAACTATTTTTTATAGAAATGGTGTGAGAAGAGAGACCATGGGTGCAATCTCATTGAGTTTAATGCTATCAAGAAGAAATCTGGTGAGGATATCTCATATTTTATTAAAAGATTTATAAATTGTACAATAATATTCCTGCTGAAATCAAACCTCAATAGGCCACTTCCTGAGTAGTCTTTGTTGGGGCCTTTGATTCAGAATTCAGTTTTACTCTCAGAGAAAGGAAGTCTCCTACCTTGGACTATATCCAAATTGGTGCCCTTGACGTAGGAGAAAACTATACATCCAAAGGATGCCAAGAAGCAAGGCTAACTTTAGAGAGAATAAAAAGGGAAAAGAGGAGGTAGCTTCCTCAAGTGGAAAAGTATTTCAAGAAAAGAGGATAGAAGAAATGGATAAGTTGATAAATAACTTATCCAACAAATTGACAAAAATGTAGCTGGAGAATAAAATCTCTCAAAGTCAGAATTTCCCACCTGCCAATCGGGGTTATAATCCCCAATACAGAAGGCCTTCCCTACAGTTAACGCAAAGGGAGAGAAAAGAGAAACAAGACCATATTCATCCTCCATTGTGTATAGAATAAGATATGGAGGAACTGTTACCAGAAACAAGCAATTTTTCAGGGGAACTTGTACTCCTCTTTCTCTGATAAGGAATAAGAACTCAGGACATATGAAGAGGAGGAGGAGTTTCATGCCACACTAGGCGATGATGAGATCAATGGTTATTGCAATTTTTTTTTTGACTTCATGCAGGCTCAACTACACAAGAAGTATGATCTACGATCATCTAGAAAGAGGTCGAGATCACAAGATCATAATTAAGGTACTTCCTCCTAGGAGGCCCCTAATTTTGTTGACAATGAGAAGGGACTAGTAGACCCAAATATCTTAATAAATCAAGAATCCTTCGATCCAAACAATGATCAACCTAAATTCATTAAAGAAGGTAAGTCACCTCCTCCCGCTAAACCCATTCTTGAAAAATAAAAGGAGCCTGTAGAAGCTAACACTGGAGAAAAATGCCATACACTCTTTAGCCTCTAGAAAGAGATTGGAAAACTCAAGATCCTGGTCCCATTGTCTTAGATTTGGACAAAGCCCATTTACAAGGCCCAAGTCTCTTAGTTTTTGTTCCCTTCCACTTCGGTCCAATCCCTTGATAGCCTAAACGTGCAGGAAGAAATGCCTATGGTGGTCTTTAGACCGCATGTTGAGGAGAAAGATCCTTCCACTCCACCTTTTTATGTTACTCTCGTAGTACATGACCTCTTGCTTCACAATTGCATGTTAGACTCCGAAGCTTCTCATAATTTGATGCCATTATCAGTAATGGAGTAGCTCGGTCTAGAGATAACTAGACCCTATAAGTATCTCTATGCTTTTGACTCTAAGAGGGTCAAATTCTTGGGGGTGATCAAATACTTGGTGGTAAATTTGGCCCAAATCGTAGTAAAAAGTGTGGTAATGGATATCGTAGTTGTTGACATCTGAACAAGGTTTGATATGTTGTTTTTTAGGTCTTGGGGATATAATATTGGAGGGTCTATCAAACTGGATCTGACTTATGCTACCATTCCTATCTTTGGTGGAGAGGAAGGAGACTCTATAGAGAATCCAAATTCGTCAAAACAGTCACTAGAGTTGATTGTTCTGACAATGTACTTGTGTATAAACAGAAAGGGAAATCTCCTGATTTGTGTTGGAAGAATATGAATTCATTCTAGAAGAAACAAAGATACAACCTGTAGTCCAAACAAATTGACATCTCAAAGAATGTAGCAACGTATGGAAGTTGTATTTTGATGGGGAAAATTCAAGAGAAGGAAATGGGGCTGGGGTATCATTGATATCTCTAGAAGGTAACTTAATTCCTCTTCCCTTCAAATTGGAGTTTGAGGCCACCAATAATGTGGTAGAATATGAGGCACTACTATTGGGCTTGCAAGTAGCAAAGAATCTAAATATTGACAGCCTAACCATATTTGAAGACTCTGAACTGGTAGTTAAGCAATTCAAGGACCAATTCCAAACTAGGCACCCCCAATTGAGGGCCTACAAAAATAAAGTCTAGGACTTGATTGAAAACTTCTTCTCTGCATTTAATTTCCAATTCCTGCCAAGAGAGAGAAACCGAATGGATTATTCCTTAGCTATAGCTCCTAACAAACTTCAAGCCACCACAAAATCCTATGCTCATGTATGAAATGAAGTTAGATACAGATCCTTAGTTCCTAATAATGTGAAACACTGGCAAGTATTTGAGGATGATGAGCAGTTCAAGTGCTTCATGGAGGTAATCATGGAATTCTCAAACTTCATGATTGATCAGGAAGAGGAAAAAGTAACAGAAGAAGAACTGACTACGTAGGAGGAAAACATCGTGGGACATTAAGTTCTACAACTGAAAGGAAATGCTATTCCATGGGGTGTAGTTCCTTTGGAAAGGATATTCAAATCAAATGGTGTGGCTTTGAAGCATGCTAAATAGGAAGCTGAGGGACATGTATAAGGTTGAAACATAGGCTCAGAAGATGAACCCTGGTTGATCAAGCTATCAACAAAGGCCCCCCAACACTACAAAAATAGGTACTTAAATCTCCTAAAATCTTATAGAGATGTTTTTGCTTGGTATTATGATGATTTGAAAAGTTTTTATGGAAATATTATGCAACATAATATCCATTTAAAGAATGATATGAAACCTTGTAAGAAAAAGCTTAGATAGATTAATCCACTCCTACTCCCATCCATTGAGAAAGAATTGAAGAATTTACTTCAAGCTAAGATCATTATACCACTAAGGTACTCAGAGTGGGTTGGAAATCTGGTTATTGTTAGAAAGAAGAATGAAGAAATCAGACTGTGTAGATTTTAGGAATCTGAACAAAGCTTCTTTGAAGGACAACTACCCATTGCCTAAAATGGACCACATTTTACAGAAAGTAGTTGGCTCTACTAGGATGTCAATGATGGATGGAGTTTTAGGATATAACCAAGTGGCAGTGCAACCTAAGGATAAAGAATAAACTACATTCACAACTCCTTAGGGGTCTTTTATGTACACAAGGATGCCATTCAACTTAATAAACACTGGAGCAACATTCCAGAGGCCAATGGACATAATGTTTGTGTAAGAGAGACAAAAATTTGTGGTGGTTTATCTGGATGACATCATTGTTTTCTCCACAACAGATGAGGAACAAATTGAACATCTAAAGCTTACCTTTGAAAAGTGCAGAAATTATGGACTGTCCGTAAATCCCAAGAAATCCTAGTTCGCTTTGAGCGAAGGCAAGCTATTGTGGCACATAGTGGTGCAGGAAGGGGTAAAAATAGATCCTAATAGGGTGGAGGCTATCACCCATATTTCCCTGCCAAGGAATAAGAAGGGGGTCCAAGTATTCTTGGGGAGTATTAATTTCTTGAGAATGTTTGTACGTAATTATGTAGAAATAGTGAGAGGCGTTACTGAAATGTTGAAAAAGGAGAATGAAGTGGAGCCCAAATTCCCGAGAATCCTTGTTAAGAATCAAAGAGCTCTTGCAGAGGCTCTGATGCTAGTCAGCCCGAACTATTCAAGGCCATTTTATATCTTTTATTTTTCCTCCCCCCATATTATAGCTATTGTGTTACTTCAGAAAAATAAAGAAGGCCATGAGCAACATATAGCTTTCTTCAGCTAGGTGCTGCGGGATGCTGAACTGAAGTATAACATTGATCCAAATGGATCTTGAATAGAATTCTAAGTCTAAAGTGTTCCTCATAGAGGAAAATTAATGTCCAAGGATGCTCCTAGAAATAGTCCCATTGCAGAGATCTTTTCATTGTGAATCTACTGCAACTTGAATGGGCTAAAACAGACTTCAGATGATGAAGTTATCACAAAGATAAGCTTGCCTTTGTTCATTTGAAAAGAAGGAAAATTCTTCCAAAAATGGCATAAAAGGCCTTATAAAGGAAAATCACATCGGAAGGGTTAAGCAGAGGACTTAAGGCAAGGGCGGAAGGAACTCCCGACTGTGACCTATGACTTATCGCATCGGAGGTAGGCCTTCGCCCGATATCGGGACCCCTGGCATAGTAACATGCAACTGGGCGATATGCGATGGAGGGATTGCGATATCAGTGTCCGCGGATCAGCGTTGGTGTATTCCAAGGTATAAGGGAAGAACCTTGGGCTATAGTGAATGTGATATGCCAATAGCGACATGTGATATTAGCCCTCAGATCAGGAAAATGGATCAATGGTCAGGATTTAATCGGCAATCGGCGATCCCCGATGCCAGGGCCAATGCAATTGTGATTGTGATAAGCGATAAATTTCCGTACCCGATGGGTTTATAGAACCGATTTCATAGAATTTGAAATTCGGGAATTTCAGAATTTCAATGTATTCTCGTGTATTTGGGTTTTGGCCATGCAACAATGCGATAGCGATATTGCGACCGAAGGCAGACCTGAAAGGTTTATAGATGCGGCTTTAGCTTATTTGAGTTCCATGGTAAGCAGGATTTTGGGCGGGCCTCAGGCGGTAAGTGATATCGGATGGGCTCTGCTTGATCCCATACATTGGCCGACACATGGCATGGCACAGGAGAGAGAAAATTGCCTTTTCGGGTGGGTAACCTTTGCGCACATTAACCACCCGAAATGGCTATCAGCGATTGGATCGAAGATCATGTAGATCAATGGTGGGCTTGCGATAACCATAAAAGGGTAGACCCAATAGGGATTATGAGCTCAGTTTCATAGAATTTGAAGTTCGAGATTTTTCACCCAATGGTGTATTTCCGGTAAAACTCTATGTATTGGAATTATGTTCCATTTTCAGGTTTTTCCTGAAGGAAGGCCCTCATTCCTTTTTAACTACCCTTGATCATTGTGCCATGCTTCAAGCGGGCATTTTATAGACAATGATGCGTTTGTAATGCACAGAGAGCCACAAAGCCACAGAGCTAGATGGCTAGTCGAAGAGACAAGGAGCAGAAGAAGCCGCAGAGTCGCAGAGGAATGATTGCATGTAGAGAAACAACTGGGGAAGTAGTAGAGCCGGAAGGATTCCTCAAGAAATCCAGAGAGCTCAATTGATGAGGTAGAAGGAAGCGTAGGTGGCTGAGGGAGTTTTTCGACTCACTTGGAGGTCGAGGGAAAAACAAGAGAGCTGAAAGTTGCTGAGACAGTCACTTGGAGATCAAGCGAACTACTGATACCCCATTGAGCTAGAGCTAAGAGCCAGAGACAAGAGCTAGAGACAAGAGCCAAAATCCAAAGCCAGAGCCAAGAGCCAGAGCCAGAGCTAGAGTTGAGAGCCAGAGCCAGTGCCAGAAAGCTAGAGAGCTTCAGAGCTAGGGATAAGATGGTGTTCTAAGCCCATTGTGTTCTGTGTAAACCAATGGAGTTGAGCATGGATCTTGTAAAATAACTTATGCCATAATCCCAGAGAGCATAATTGAGTTGACTAGAGCTCATGGAGACATAGCCCAAGAGTTTTGGGTGAACTCCTACTTAAATTGATGTGTTATGTGTTTGCTATTTACTACACTGTTCTACTATTACATGTATTCACATATCAGCATAAGCAATAGAACTTAAGGCATTTGAAAAGTTTAAAAATAAACATAAGCATACACCTATTTTCAAGCACATTATTAATTCCGCAATTGGTTAATCATAAGTTCTTGGGAACTTTTAAGCTTTGGAAGTGGGAGAGGTTCTTGTAAGTTGGACAAGAAGCCTTTAGTGCCCCATTTTCAGATTAGGTGGTATCAGAGCTTGAGATTGATTAACCACACCTTCAAAGAAGGTGATATCAAAGTTGGTTATACCAGAGCAAGTGGTATCAGATCAGAATGCTAGATTGACAGGGAAAATATTGCTTGTCTGAAAGGTGTTTGGGCAGTCAAGGATTGATTGTCTGATTGATTGTATGCTTATTTGCAGACTGACTATTGTTTGAGTTTGCAGAGGTGAAGGGAAAGCTATTGTTAGCTAAGTCCAGGAGAGGACAAGAAGGAAGAAGGGCTGAAGGCATTCTTCTCATCCCAAAGGTCCCCAAGGAAATCCTTAAAGCACAAGAGGTTTGTTGCAAAAGGTTTCTTGAATAAAGCTCTTTGATAGTCTTGTTTGAAGTTCTTTTGTGCATTTTGATAATGACAACTTCTACAAGTGAGTCCTAAAATTCCTCCTTCATCACAAGATTCTTTGATGGAGACATGAAGCAAGACTTGTTCATCATGATGGATAAGGTGAGAGAAATGTATGAGGATGGAAGGAAAATCAACATACTTAGAGAGCAGTTGAACTCTGTGGAGGAAGAGAAGCATTTGCTTTTTGACAAACTAAAGGAAATGGAGAGGCAACTTCATATTGCAAATATGAACTTGAAAAGGATGCATGATTTGAAGACACAACTCTTTGTTGCCAAAGAAGCCTTAGTCAAGTATCAGCTTGAAGAAGAGGTAAACCATTCCAGTTTGTCTTCAAATTCTTCTAAAAATGCTTATATTAGTTCTTTTGAAAAGCATTCTAGAGGCATAGGTTCCAAGCTAATGTCCAAGATGGGCTATGAGGGGAAAGGCTTGGGTAAACATGCACAAGGTATTGTTGATCCAATAATGGTTGAGGAAAAGCCTAAGTATTTGGGTCTTGGCTATGGATAGTCTTATGGAGAGAGTTCCAAAGATGCCATGAAGACCATTGAAACAGCCCCAAGAAGGAGTTTCATTTTAGGTCTTCTACTTCAACATTATGAAGATTGTATTCTTGGGGAATGCAATGGAGTGAAGCATACCTTGCAAAAACAAGGTGTATATCAGCATACACTTGAACCAGAGAGTTGTGGAAACTCTGACAGCCTTGAAGAGATTGATGGTGTTCCAAAGGGAGATACTTCTTCATTTAGCTCACCTCCTCATGAAGGTAAAATAGGTGGAAGAAAAAGGTATAAATCTGGTTCTTATCATATTCCTTTTGATTATGTTCAAAATGATAAATTTCCACATAAGCATGGGAACATAATTGCATGTTCCTTTTGTGGCTTGGATAACCATAATGTTTCTAGATGTTGGAAGAGAATGGCCACATACAGGAAACTTTTGAAGAAAAGGAAGCAAGAAGCCAAAGGTCCATTGGACAAGGCAAATCACACTGTCAAGAGGATGCACATGTGTTACACCTACTGCCATAAGCAAGGACACATTGCTGAAAAGTGCTGGACTCTGAATCCAACAATGCTTCCACAAAAGCTGAAGAAAGTGGAAAGAGAAGATGGCAGAAATGGAAATGAAGATTCCATGATTTATGTGTTTCAGGATGATTCACATGTTGATGCTGATGTGCAGACAAGGGAAAGACCTTTGAAATGGATTGGTAAGAAATGACTAGATTTCTTATCCAATTAAGACTACATGTCTATTGATTCATCTATTTGCATTTCTTTGCTAATGGGATGCGAGTTGCAGGTTTTTTTTACCAAGAAGGTGAATGGAAAAAGTTGAGTAGAAGACTCACTTTGTTGCTGCAACATTATGTTCATTTCAGCTTCAAAAGTACAGTGTGCTTAAGTGAAAGGTGAAGGATGAACTGCATGCATGAGAATGATGTGCATGAACACATGGATGTTGATGTTTTCCTTGTATTTGAACATGTATGTGTAATTGACTTGAAGGGTTGATTGCTTTGTTGTAAACATGCATGCAATATTGACTTGGGAAAAGTTGATTTGGTCTCCAAGATGGAGATAATAATGAAGTGTTTCATCTTTTGAAAAGGAGTCCTAATGGTATTTTTATACATGCTTGACTTGAAGGGTCATTTGTTTTAAAGGCATGTTTTGTGGGCTTGTTATCTAGTCCATCATTTGTATGCAAAACATGGAGGTGTTCACAAGATGTGAAAATCTGTTTCTTTTGTTGAAGCAGGAGTTTAGTCCATCCAGTTGTTGTTTGCATTTCTGTTGTTGTTAACAGTTGTTGTTGACAGCTTTTCAAATAGGTACAAATGAAAGTTTTGTGAAGCAGATGTCACTTCACATTTGTTTGAGCCACCTTGGATTAATGATCAAGGCAGAGAAGTTCAAACTACCTTCTATGACCATCTCAGCAAAAGTTCTACATGAAGTCAAGGAGGAAAATAGTTCTTCCCAGGAGGACCAGCACATCCAAGAAGGAAAATGGTCAAAGGCTTTGGTTCAGAGGCAATATGCAAAGCAAGTGTATGAAGGCTGAGAGGAGAGGGTCTTGTTACTCTCATGTACTATTCAGATTAGCATGTCAGTCTTTTGGAGACCAAAAGTTCTTTTAGTGGGAAGGCATGATCCGGAATATATCTTGGATAGACTTCTAAGTCTAAATTGTTCTTCACTGAGGAAAATGAAATTCCACGGATGCTCCTGGAAATAGTCCCATTGCAGAGATCTTTTCATTCTGAATCAACTGCAACTTGAATGGGCTAAAACGGACTTCGTATTATGAAGTTATTGCAAAAAGAAACTTGCCTTTGTTCCTTTGAAAAGGAGGCAATTTCTTCCAAAAATGGCATAAAAGGCTTTATAAAGGAAAATAACATCCGAAGAGTTAAGTGGAGGACTTAAGGCAATAGTGGAAGCAACCGCCAACTGCGACCTTCGACTTATTTCATCGGAGGTAGGCCTTCGCCCGATATCGAGACCTCAAGCATAACAACATGCGACTGGGCGATATGAAATATGCGATGGAGCGATTGCGATATCAGCGTCGGCATATGCCATGGTATAAGGGAAGAACCCCTGGGCCGTAGGGAATGTGATATGCTGATAGCGACGTGGGATCTCAACCGTCAGATCGAGAAAAGGGATCAACAGTCAGGTTTTAATCGGCGATTGGCGATCGGTGATCCCTAATGCCAGGGCCAATGAGATTGCAATTGCGATAAGTGATAAAGGGCTAGACCCGATGGGTTTATAGACCCAATTTCATAGAATTTGAAATCCAAGAATTTCAGAATTCCAATGTATTCCCATGTATTTGGGTTTTCGCCATGGGATGATGCGATAGCAATATTGTGACCGAAGGCGGACCCGAAAGGTTTATAGATGCAACTTTGGGTTATTTCAGTTCTGTGGTAAGTGGGATTTAGGGCAGGCCTCAAGTGGTAAGTGGTATCGAGCGGGCTCCACCCAATCCCATACACTGGTCGACATGTGGCATGGCGTAGGAGATAGAAAACTGCCTTTTCAGGCGGGTAACCTCTGCACACATTAACCACCTGAAATGGTTATCAGTCGTTGGATCAGAGATCACGTAGATCAATGGTGGGCTTGTGACAACCATAAAAGGGTGGACCCAATAGGGATTATTAGCAAGATTTCATAGAATTTGAAGTCTTGGATTTTGTGCCCGATAGTGTATTTCTGGTAAAACTCTGTGTATTGGAATTTTTTTCCATTTTCGAGTTTTGCCTGAATGAAGGTCCTAATTCATTTGTAACTGCCCTTGATCATTGTGACACACTGCAATTGGGAATTTTATAGACAATGATGTGTTTGTAATGCAGAGAGAGCCACAGAGCCATAGATCCAGATGGCCAATCGAAGAGACAAGGAGCAAAAGTAGCCACGGAGCCACAAAGGAATGGTTACACGTAGAGAAATAGTTGGGGAAGTCGCAGAGCTGAAAGGATGCCTCAAGAAAGCCAGAGAGCTCAATTGACGAGGTAGTGGGAAGTGCAAGCAGTTGAGGGAGTTTTTGGAGTAGCTTGGAGGGCGAGCGAGAAAACAGAGAGTTGAAAGTTACTGAGACAGTCACTTAGAGGTCAAGCGAAATGCTGATAGGTCATAGAGCCAGAGCCAAGAGCTAAAGCTAGGAGCTAGAGCCAAGAGCCAAGATCTAGAGCCAGAGCCAAGAGCCAGAGCTAGAGCCAAGGTCGAGATATAGAGTAAGAGCCAGAGCCAGAGCCAGAAAGTCAGAGAGCTTCAGATCCAGGGATAAGATGGTGTTCTAAGCCCATTGCATTTTGTGTAAACCAGTGGAGTTGAGTGTGGAGCTTGTAAAAGAACTTATGCCATAATCCCAGAGAGCTTAGTTGAGTTGAGTAAAGCTCACAGAGACGTAGCCCAAGAGTTTCGGTGAGCTCCTAATTAAATTGTTCTCTTATGTGTTTGTTATTTGCTGCACTGTTCTACTGTTATATGTATTCACATATCAGCATAAACAATAGAACTTAAGGCATTTGAATAGTTTGAAAATAAACATAAGCATACACCTATTTTCAAGCACATTATTAATTCGACAGTTGGTTAATCATAAGGCCTTGTGAACATTTAAACTTTGGAAGTGGGAGAGGTTTGTGTAAGATAGACAAGAAGCCTTTAGTGCCCCATTTTTAGATCAAACATATTGGAAAAATAGCCATATTTTCTACTCAAAGCTATCAAGGCCTTCAAATTCAATGTGTTACACTCAAGCATTGCGGCTTATGTCCCAACAGTAGTAATGAAGGACATGCTGGTACAAGGAGACAATGATGGTAAATGGGGTAAGTGGATTGAAAAAATCTATGAGTATGACATGGAGATAAAACCCACTAAGGTCATTAAAGGACAAGGATAGGTGAAAATCTTAGTGGAGTCAAATTGTCAAGCATTGGGGATAAATTCATTAATAGAAGAAGGTGAAGAGAGGACACCACTCATGATGAAGTCATCAGTCCAGAAGATTCACCCAAAATATGAAACTTTAGCATGGTATAAAAGTGTCATACACTACTTATTGTTTCTAAGATGCCCAAAAAACATGGAAAAATCCAAGTATAGAGAAATGAAGGTCCAATCCTAGAAGTTAGTGATATCAAATGGGAAACTGTATTGAAAGGAACCGCTGGGAATTCTACTGTTGTGTTTAGTTGAGACTGAAACACAAAGGGTGATGGATGAGTTCCATAATAAAGTTTGTGGGGGGTACTACAATTGGAATAGAAAAACTCATAAGATATTGAAAGAGGGGTTTGATTGGCCCAAAATATTTGGGGATATTCATTCTTATGGCAGGCCTTGTTAGCAATGTCAAGTGTTTACTAAAAGGAAAAAATTATCTCCAATCCCCTTGATCCCTATTTGTGTAGAAGAATCATTCAGGAATTAGACTTCATAGGAGAGATACATCCTCTTTCCAGTGGCCAACACAAGTGGATCCATACAACCACAGACTATTTCACCAAGGGGGTAGAAGCAATCCCAACCAAGAATGCAACTGACACATTGGTAATAAAGTTTTTGGACGAGAATATCTTGGCCCGATTTGGATGTCTTGCAAATATTATGGCTGATAATTCCTAGGCATTTAAGTCTGCAAAATTCTACACTTTTTGTCAAAAATTTAACATCGCCATTGGTAACTCCATTAATTACTATCCTCAAGGCAATAGACTGGCTGAGTTTTCAAAAACAATGCTGGTGAAAATCTTGAAGAAGATAATTGCAGAAAGTCAAAGGAACTGGGGTTCTGAACTAAAGCTTACACTATGGGAAAATAGGGTCACTCCAAAAATATCCACAGGTAAATCCTCTTTGGAGTTGATTTGTGGAAAAGTTGTGGTATTCTGTATTCAACTTACTATGCCAGTGGCTAAGATGTTACAAGATGTAGAAGAAGAACCCAAATCCATAACTAGAAGTATACATCAATTGGTGGAGCTCCAAGGGACTCGAGAGCAGGTAAATCACAAGTTGGACAACTACAAAAAAAAATGAAGTCCCTATCTGATAAAAAGCTAGGTATAGGCCTCTCCAAACAGGAGATCTAGTCCTAAGGTGGGATGTGAGGAGAGAAGACAAAGGGAAACATGGTAAATTTGATTCCTTATGGTTTGGACCCTTCAGGGTTAATGAGACTAAAAAAAACAATACTTTTATGCTGGAAAACTTGGAGGGTGACATGCTCGAGCTACCTATTAATGGACAGTTCCACAAGATTTATTTCGAGCATTAAGAGGTTCAATTCTCACCCATTATACATACTAGTGAGCCATTATAAAATATCTGTAATGTTTTCAGTTCTTTATATTTCTATTTTTGTTTTCATATGCATAAATAAAATGACTCCATGCCTAATATATAGAAGGCGGTTAGTCTGCAGGATCTCAACACCTTGCTAGCAAGGCATTGTCTCCAGTTGGATCCATTGTTGTCACCTTCTAAGAAAAGAGTTGTAGCTATACAAAGAAGTAAAAAGAATAGAGATGTTTGGAGCAAACCTCCCAGCCACATAAGCACTCAAATACCAATTGGACCACCTCCAATGGATAGTTCTCAGAATTAGCTTTCCAATGACATATGGAACTCCTCAAGTGGACTCCGGAATCAAAAGTCCAAGCAAGTTGGAAGTTTCCCTTGAAAAGCATAAAACCAAGGAAAATTCTTAAGTATAATCATGGATCACGCAAATTAGAGTTTTCTAAAGCATTCGCAGGGGAGGTCAAAGAAAACCATGATCAGGGAATGCTGATATTGGATATTGGAGATTGGAGGTCCAAGGCACAGTATATATTAGCGAATGGGGGTTCCTGTAGTATCGGTAGGGTCACACATTGGTGATCCCATATATCGGAGGTCCAAGGCATCAGAGAAATAGGAGATTGGCACATCGCAATCATTAATAAAATAGATGCCACCCTCTCAAAGTTATGATTCCAATTAATACTACCAGGATTTGAGCGTCTAGTGTTAAAGCATCGGGAAAGCCTTGAAATGAGTAACAAATGAAATTGTTGAAAAACCAAGGAAAGGTGGGGCCTTCTCTCTCTCTTCTAAGGGGGCTACACGGTGGAATTCTATTAGTCCTGATAGGGCCACATAGTGGCTGATGTCACCTTCACATGGTGGTACGGTGGACATGTGGCATGTTAATCTAGGATATTCAAGGTCCTATGGGGGCATATATAGGTGACATGTGTCATCACTTAGGAAGAAACACGTGGCAGTGATGATGTCACTCATTGGAGATCGATGATCAGAGGTCAGATCGTGTTATGCATCAATGTGGAATTGTCGATTGAAAACCTCCAATTTGGGGGCTCCGATATAGGGTATGGCCTATGGTCATGAGAAAAATCGAAGAACCAAGAGCTAAGCATAAAAGGTGATCGACGTTTTCTGTTTCATGAAGCCTATTCAGTGTGAAGTCCTAATTTTCTGAGCTTTGATATTTGGCTAAGCATCTAGTCATATCCCCTAGTCATATGATGCAAAGTGAAGGAAGGGCTCAAAACAAAAGGACTAAAGAGGATGAAAATTATTTTTTTTGTAAGGTTTTCAATTGTTAAGTGGCAGTGCTGGAAATCCCATATATTACATTATGGTCATTTTAAAGGGCATGTATGGCTCTAATAGCATTCTGTAGGAAGTCTAGAGGGACAGATGAGTTGGGAGCTATGCACAAGACACATTATGGTTATCGAGGGTGACCACTCTCGGTTCCACCAAGTCATGAATTAAAAATGTTAAGAATGAAAGCGAGGGTGAACTAGCTAGGAGTTTATGAAGCATGATGTGGCATCCACGTCGCTAGACCAAAATCCACCCAAGGAAGTGGCAAGGAGATATTTCCATACACCATCATTTAGTTTTCATGTTTTGTTATTCAGTTTGTTTATTAGTCTGTCATTCTATTTTATTTGAAAGAAAATCATATTTCTACTGTAATAATTGGAGGCGACATAGCCTACACGTCGAGACAGCTAATCATGCAAACATCTGGAAGCACAAGCTTGAGATATTTTTGTAACTGATTTTCAAGCTCTCCCTCTCCTTAGAAAAGATAGGAAGAAACACTTAACAAAGGTTCAAAATTTTGGGAAAGACTTCTCTTCTACGGGACCTTTCCTATTTTCATAAAGGCCTACTTGAAGCTTGTTGTATTTTGGCTTTCCTGAAGAGATTTATACAAAGTTTATGGTCATTTCAACTGATTTGGATTGCAGTATGTTCTTCTCCCTCTATCTTTCATATATATTTTTTAATTCTTTACATATTTCATTTCATAGTAGCGGCTAGCCATATTTCCCTTTAGAGACCGATTCATTTAAATCAAAACACTCGTAGACTAATGTGCCAAACAAAGTTGTTTATGAGGAAAAAATAGACTAATGTTTTTGGTAGAATAACATTTTTCTTTCCTACGTATAAATTCAACATGTTCTCAACCATAACGTGCTAGATACAAAAGAAATTGAATTTTTTTCAAACATAAAATTAAAAAACCATGACATTATGAATAAATTACATCACTAAATGAATTCAAAAGTCATTATTTGTATATTTAATGAAACATACATTATATCCCTAATTTAATGTTGCATTATAGATATTCTAAATAATAAAAATTATCATAATTAAGACATATAATCCAACAACAGAAAAAATGACTCATAACTTCTCATTTAACACCATATGGAAATAAAAAAATTTATTTCAAGATACAATGCAAACATTAGTTATACAAACTGTCTAAAACAATTATTCAAAATCACTCATATTTTCTTGCACACCATCAGAATTCACATCTTCAGATGAGTGACTGGATGATGATGAAGATGTTCCATATTCTTCTCTTTCATCAACTAGTGCCCCATCTGAGTCCACATGCATGCCCACCATTTCAGGTTTCATAATTCTTCTAGATTTATGACTGGTTTTAGTAGACTCCCATCTCAACATTGTTCCTTCTGGTAACAACCTTTTCAAAATATCTATCGTCTTGAAGCAAAGAGTTCTTCTCTTTGTTAAATTGAAGTCATAAACAAGTATGTCAATATCCTCCAATTTTAATATGTCTGCATGGCGACGATTTATATTTGTACCCTTTCTTTTTCTCTTTTCGTCATTTTTTTTGTCAACTACTATCTCTGGCTTATACACACCATTGAATGGGTGTGTATTTGTGGAATACCAATGTACTTCAACACTTGTAACATCCTCATTTTCTGTAAAGACCTTTATAACTTTAGAAACCCAGAATGGATAGCCATTGGGATCTCCATCTGCTAGTACTTCGATCATGCAACCCTCCTTAATATCATGTACTGAACCCCTGTAAAGGTCTTCCATGGTTTCACGTTGCGCACGAGATCTTCTGGAACCAATATATATCTCTCTTTCTTCTGCCTGTGAAGAATTAATAATACCTTGAGATTGTTGTTGTTCAACAATGTTTATTCCCTCATGTTCATTCGACACATGTGTGGCCAAATAAATGGATTTTTCAAAGGTATATCTTCATTTGTTGTTGTTGAAATGATATCACTTTGATTATTGAAAAATGACTCCCACCAAACTGAATCAACAACATCAAAGTAATCATATGTATATCTAAGACATTTTTTAATTTCTTCTAGGCAATCAGAATAATTTGTATCTCTATTTTGTCTGCGTGCATTATGAACTTCACCAACTAATTGTAATAACAATATTTTTGATGCAAATATTGGATGATCTGGAATCAACTTCAAAAATTACAAACCTGATGACGGTGCCCATTCTGCAGTAGTTGAATACTTCTTGCCCCATTTTAGTGTTTTCCCATCAATTTTTTTGATACAAAATTGATGTTGGAAGCTAATGTCATTAAGTTGTTCAATGCATTTCCCCTCACCATATGATTCCAGAATAAACCTTCGCATGTCAACAGTTTCTTGCAACATATCAAAAGTAGGCTCTAGCATGTATGATTTCTTAATACATTCAATTAATGATGGCAAGCTCCGAATTTCCTTCCTCCTCAATGTGACTGAAAAATGACTGAACATCTGATCAATATGGTCATGAGTGTGCCCAACAAGAAGGAATCCAACATTTACCTTCTGAAAAATTCTCAATTCAACAAGCATGTTTAGGTATCCAAAAACAACCTGATTTTTGTTTTCATGGCAAGTGTTGTCAAATTGTAGATACAAAACTTCAGGAAGATTACCAGACCAATGAGAAAGCACATCATGAATTATGGTTATGGTCAGATTTGCATCATTATGAATATTTGGAGCTATGAAGTACACCCTTGGCAACATTTTTCCATTGAAGACCATACAACCGACCAAGTGATACTGAATAAAATTTTCCTCCTGTAAATTTTTGGGTGTGCGAACAAAATGTTGTAAAAGTGTTTTCTTCTGGTCCATACCATCAATTATCAAACCCAAATATTTATTCAGATTATCATAACACTTCTTTTTATGCTTGTACAACTTTTTCTTTTCATTTGCTTGTTGTTCACGATGCTCCTGAAGTTCTTTGACAATTGAATCTACACAACATAAAAGAAAGGCATTAAGAAATATGTTTTCACAGTTGATGACTATATAATTTTAAAAGTTAAAGTTATGAATGCTTACCTCTTTCTGACCCTTCACATTTGTCATTTTTTTATTTAAGAGAAGCACATGTACTGCAAATCCCCATCCTTGTCTTCTTAGGAATACAGACATTGTCGAATTCTTTCTTCCATACCTTCACAAAATATTGATATGTAATAAACGAGTCATGTCCCTCAGCACCTTCTGCATATTTTTTGTATAAGTTGTGGATTTCTTGTCTTGAAAAATTATATGAAATATGTATTGTCTCTCTATTTGGCATACACTCTCCATGCTTTAAAAATAAATCTTTCATCCATGACATTGCAGTATTTGATAATGGCCCAAACTGTCTTTTATGACATACTTTTGAATAAAATGTGGGAACCTTTTCCAAATTTTCTTGAATTGTTGAGAGACGAAAATTCCCAATTGAATGAAACATTTTGAAAGCTTTTCTACATATAAATAAAGTCCTAATATGATAATCATAACTTGACAATGTAGATTGCATGCACCCAACTAAATATGAATTTTGCATGCTTTTATTCATTGACAAATATCTCTTCCTGCTCTCTAATGCAAATTTGAAATCCATATGTTTGAAGGAATATTTTTGGCAACATTCACTTGAAATGAGAGTGTTGATTGAACTTATTCTCGTCAGATATTCTTCTCTACCCCTTATATAACTAGAACATCTTGCATTGATACGAAAAGGTCTATTGCTACCCCTTGATACAATATTTCTTGGCAACATCTCCATCATTGGATCATCATTTGTATAAGGATTTTCATCATCATTAAGAGGAATATTATCCACACTATGATCAGTTGTGCTTTTCAAATATTGACTTGGAGGATATTCTTCATCTTCCCCTTCTTCAGTGCTACTGTAATAGTCCTTAGAATTCGGACTGAATGGAAAATTTGACTCAATGTTTATTGGATATTCTTCCTCATGTGCATTGTCAGTGCTGCTCTCATATTCCATAGAATTAGGACTACGTCGAAAAAGTGACTGTTTACTTAATGAAAATGCTACATCCTGTCCTTTTTCACTTCTACCTTTATAGTCATTAGAATTAGGACTAAGTGCATCATCCTGTCCTTCATCATTGCTGCTCTCATAGTCGTTAGAATTAGGACTAAGTGGACACCGTGACACTCCATTTTTTTGAAATTCATCATCATTCTCTTCAACACTGCTGCTCTAATAGTCCTTAGAATTAGGACTAAGTGGACACTGTGACACTCCATTCTTTTTAACTTCACCATCATGCTCTTCATCACTGTTATTCTCATAGTCCTTAGGATTAGGACAAAGTGGACACCGTGACACTCCATTCTTTTGAAATTTGTCATCATGCTCTTCATCATTGCTACTTTCATAGTCCTTAGAATTAGGACTAAGTGGAATCTATGACTCTTTATTTATTTGAAATTCTCCATCCTCTCTTTCATCAGTGCTATTCTCATAGTCCTTAGGATCAGGACTAAGTGGAAAAATTGACTTTCTATTCATAGTGGAAGAATTCCCACGATATTCATCAATATCAATAGAATTTTTATGCGATGAAGATGTTGATGCTGTACAAATCGAAACCTCACTATCAGGACAATCCATCCCTTTCAAATAGAAGATGTTGAATGTTACAAATGGAGAGTCTCCTAAAGATATTATATAGCTTAGAGAACGAAATTTTCCCTCCAAAAATTTTCGCGAAAATATTTCCCTCCAAAAAGTTTGTTAGATTTATTTCCCTTCATTATTTTATTCTACAATTTATTGAAAAATGTAATTTTTTTTTTTTTTTTTTTATGAAATAAATCATTAAATTAAAAATTGTAAACTATAACTTCTACCAAAATTATTTTAATAGTTAAAGTATATAATATTTACTAAACAATTGAATGTTTTTTTTAATTTTTATAATACATTCTAAAACAAATTAATCCCACAATCACCCCACTGTAAAACAATTCCATAATATTCGCTTTATCATATTTTCCTTCGTCGCCATTAAAAAATAAACATGTTAATTTTTTTTTAAACGAATTAATCCCACATTAACAGTACGATAAAACATCTCCGTAATTTCATGTATATAATAAATTCCATTATCACTATTACTCACATCACATCAAGGTCTTCTGAGATTCGTTGAAAGACTTGGAGCAAATTTGTGGAGTAGCTACATTGTTATCAACAACATATTTAACGAAGAATTCTCGCAATTGAAAGGATAGTTAAATTTTTCAAATGAAGTAGATTTTTTTTTTTTTTTTTTAATTAAAAGTTTTTACGAGCCAAATTAACCAATACATCCATCGTGAGCATGGTGGGCCTAGAAAAGCTCACGATGGCCAAATGGGGCCGTAGGTTAGGAGCAATGAGCATGGCTAGTCTGTCCGACCGTGGGGTGGCAGGGCGATTCTCGGAATCGCCTGCCACCATGCAGGTGGGTAGGTTGCTTGGGTGGTGCGGGGTGGGCTGCCATAGCCCCACCCTGCGCCACCCCGACGGGGTGGTTGGGCAATTCTTGGAATTACCCAAACACCTCGCGGGTGAGCTGGTCAGCCTCCGGGTTGGCATGGAGTGGGCTGCCACAGCCCACTCCGCGCCACCTCAGCAGCCCTCCCACCTGCCTAAGGGGATGTTGGGTGATTATGGGAATCGCTCAACACCCTCGCGGGCGGGCGAGCGGGTGGGCCGGTAGGGTGGCACTGGGGGGCTTCTACTGTTTCTCCCCATATTGATCTCTTTCTCCATCTTCAATCTACCCCTCAAGGGGGAGACTGAGGGGTAGATTGAAAATGGAGAAGGAGATCAATGTGGGGACAAATGGTAGAAGTTGTTTCCATAGCCCCCCTCGTGCCACCACACCTAGCGGGCCGCAGGGGTGGCGCCGAGGGAAGGCTGTGGCAGTCCCCCGGGCCACGTTGGCGGCCATCCCATGGCAGGTGGGCAGCCATGGTGGCACGGGGGGAGGCTGTGGCAATAACTTCTACCATTTCTTGCCACATTAATCTCCTTCTCTGTCTTCATTCTACCCCCCAACCTCCCCCCTCAAGGATAAATTGAGGACGAAGAAGTAGATCAATGTGGGGAGAAATGGTAGAAGTTGCTGCCACAGCCTCCCCTTGTGCCACCCTAGTGACACGCCCGCCCGCGTGGTAGCAGGCAATTTTCTTAGTATTAATATTTTTTTTAATTATAATGATCTGATTATACAAATTAAAAATTTATGATATACTTTTGTGGTTAATTTAAGTTAATATGTTTTCATTATTTATTGATTTATGTGTTTCTTTTTTCAGGAAAATGGCATCAAAGAAGACTTTTGTAAATCTTTCTGGACCAAAGACTCTTAAAGGTGAATCTTCAAAAAACATTAGTGAATGAACTCCACCTGAGTTCATGGCTACAAATCTTCCGAGTGCCTCAAATGATAAGATAATTTCATACTGGAAGAATTCAAAAGAAGTGAAATTTCCATCAAGAATCTGGTATGTGGAAGATAGAGAAAGCCAAAATGTGAATATATATCTATATATTGATATACTAAATGATAATGGAATTTATGACGTGATGGGAAGAGTCATAGATATGTGTTTGGTACTAGACAGTGAAGTTGTTTACATAAAGGATTAAATACAGGCTATCATATTCATTGTATGACACAAGAGAGGTATCTACAAAGTTGTGTAAACAAATCGTAAATGAGTTGAAACAAAATATTGTAAGTATTGTTATTTATATTTGTATTTTGCGTTCTTGTAACTGTCTCGCTATATTTTTTAACTTTGTTTTTATTAACATATGATATTTTATTTGGAATAATTTTGTTGAAAGTTGTTCAATTAGGTTGGGAGGCATTCATTTCATAGATCATGATATTATGAAAGTTGTCAGCAGTTTCTACTCCATGTCAGAAGAAGATATGGAAAACAAGCAAAATGTAGTAATTGATGATGCTACAAAACTACATCCAAGGGATCTGAAAAAAAGGCCTCTAGTGGATAAATCTAGCAAGGGTAGACAAGTTACTTTTGAAGACGCTGAAGTTGAAACTGACAGTGAAGCATATGTTGCCATTACTAAAGATAACATTGGAACTGAGAAGAGTCGTAAAAGACCAAAAGTAACAATTCCCAAGAATAAATATGTTACAATTAATGATGAGAATGTTATGAAGAAGAGTAGTAAAGTTGAAGATTTTGAAGTAGTCATTACTAGCAGTCAAGAACCTAGTGAAACTTCAAAAGAAAGAAGAGAAATCATTACACCAGGAGTGATTTAGAGGATGGAATTATCAAAACAAAAACAAATGCCATTCAACAGAATTTGACAAAGAGAAACTTAATTGAGGGTGGTTGTACATTTCATATTAATGTCAGACATACCTATAAGGCAAGTGAAGGACAATGTCAATATCAAGTCAGAAAGCCACATCATCTGCATGTTCACAACTTGAAGACATTGATGAGGTACAATCCATATGCTCATGTTGTTAGTTATGTGCTTCTTGTTGATCCAGTTAAATTTCCCAACATAGAAGCATTTGATAAGTCAAAATGTTTTGAATACAATTATTATGTGCTTGGGGGGAACCATTCTGTAGAAGCTCAAAGACAATTGACGGAGGATTATCCTAATAACCCATGTTTTGAAAAAATGAAATATATCATTTATGCTGGTTTATCAGATATAGAAGCAAAGTTAGTGGCATGGGATCATAATTTAGAGAATGAATATGGGATGTCTATGACTTTCATCCAAAGGGTTATATTTATTCATAGTGAATTTCAAGAAAAATGTGGTGGGGATAGGATAAATATTAGTACAAATTTCTGAAAGGAATGTTGTATGGAAATAGGCTATCAAATTGAAGAGAAAATCAAATCAAAAGGTGGAAGAGGTGGCAAAATTAGTGATTTATCCATAGGTGTTGATAACATTTTCCAGTTGGCATTTAGAACTGGAGATGTATGGGAGTTGATTAATGAGATTTTTAGCATGTGGGAAAACATTGGCATTAAAAACCAAAAGGTCAAAAAGTCTAAGCCATTGATATGTAGTAGTAGTAAATCCAGTCGTGCAATGAAGCAGCTTCTAGAAGATATGACTATCACACATTGGAGAGGAATGCAAGGAGTGAAAGATGAAAAAATTGTCAAAACAATATTATCTCATGTGAGGTCCGGGGAATTATCATTGGAGGAAATATCTGAGGAATTTCAAAAGTAAGTTTGTTGAATTATTTTTATTTATTTCTAGATTATAATTTTCTTTTAAATAAAACATATTGTTCTTAATAGTATTTGTTATACATATCATGATATTAATGTTTTGTTACTTTATCTATGCAGTCACAAAATTTACATGAAAATTCAAGAACAAATGGTTAAATTGTTGAATGAAGATAGTTGGAATGATGTACGCAACTATCCACATTCATGTTCTACATCAACATTAAAAGTTTTTTTATCTTGCATTTAAAAAGGTATCTTCATTTATACATTTATTTTTAATCATTTGTGTACTATTTTTAATTTATAACTTACACATATATTTGTTTATTTTATAAAAGACAAAGAAGGATGATAATGGAGCACCAGATAGTTTCAGAACCTTTATTCAAAAAATAAAGATCAAAAGACTGAAGAAACAATGTATTAAGAATGTTGAACTTGATCAAACTCTTACTCATTTCATTTTGAATGGGCTAGAGACTATTCAATATAAAGTAATACAAGGCGAATGTAAAGACATTGCTAAACTCATACCTAAAAGGGATTATGCCCTAGTTATTGCAGATATTCCCCATGGTTTCAATATTCCAAACATTGATTATGATAGTGACCCTTATACTTATCAAGCTCTTAGTAAAGTGGTTGTGGGATTTCTAGAAGTCACATCATCACCATTATGGAGATTTTTGACATTTCATTCAGACACACAATTGGAAATGGTATTGTCAAGCTTCAAGGGGAAAAAAATTCAAGAATGCAACTTACATGGTAAGACATTTAAAATGTATATTTGATTAATGTTGAAAAATTCATTTATGTACAAGTTAATTGAACTTTTACTATTTCATGTTATAGGCAAAAGTCAAATCTTCTTAACCATGAAGATCAATTATTTATAAATGATTGTGAGTGCATTCATATTCATAGTTGGGCAAAAGATGGTAGCTATATGTCTATGATTTTTAATCGGGTAGACAGAAAGAGTCATAGCCAAATACTGACTGATGATGCTGTTGTGAGAAAGCTAACATATGAAGACAAAGAAGAAAAAGGAGATAGAGTTAACATTTATCAAAAACCACAATTATTGATTAACTATCTTATAGACATATGTCCAAATGAAGGAGATTGGGTTCTGGATTTATTTTCTAGCTCAGGTAAGTTTTATTATATGGAATTGAATTTCAATATGTTATTTTTTAATTAATATATCATTGTACTAATTTACTTCATTATTTATTTTGTGCTTGATAATTAGGTACAACACTAGCATGTTGCCTTCAAAAAGGAAGAAATTGCATTGCAATTGAAAAAGATCCAATACAATGCAATTTCGTTTAGCAAAGAATTAATGCTCTTCAATTTCTTCCAGATGCAATGCAAGAAATTGGGTTGAAGAAAGGGGACTTTAGTGAATCACGTGTCGCAAAAAAAACAATGGAACTCCAACCACCATTACATGGAATGTTTGGAAAGACATACATTGGGAGATTCATAGACATCAAAGATCCATTAGAAGAGGAAAATGAGCAAAATGAAGCAAAAAATATTGTGGAAGAAGACAACGATGAAACTCTAGAGGACGAAGAGTTTGGATTACGTGACATTGTTGATTAAATTTAAGTTATGCTTGGAAATCAAGCTCATTTTTTGTAACTATTAAGTAGTTATAC
>APFE031220254.1:129988-154454 GCA_000404065.3 Pinus taeda
TGCTTGGAAATCAAGCTCATTTTTTAGTAACTATTAAGTAAGTTATAACTTGTAATTTTTGACTTTGACATTTTATGAGAAGAATATACACTCAATTAAGGTTGTTATGCATTCAATATTTGTAATATGTGATTTTCGTATTAATTTTTAAGTTAATCATTATTTTTTGAAGAAAAAGTGATTATTATTTTTTTTTGACATGAAATTCATAAAAAAAAACTATTATTTAACCATTTGTAGTTAAAATTTTCGTATAAAAGTTGTGATTTTGACATGTCATTTATAGCAAAAAATTATCAAAACGTGTAGTTTTTTAGTTATATTTATGTTAAAAATGGTTATTTTTATGCCAATTGTTAAAAATTATTGTTTTTTAGAAACAATTATTTCATGTGGATTGAAAAATTAATTAACGATATATAAATATGTAGAATATCGAAAATTCAAAACACTGACCTTCTTCTTTAAATATGCAAAACAATAAAAACCTCACTACAAAAATTAAAATTAAAATAAAAACAAGAAAATATGAAGAAAAAGGCCACTTCAAAAATTATTAAATTTACAAAATAATTATTTACATTTCATACATTAGAAAATAAAAAAAATAAAAAAAATCCTTTTAACAAAAGGGCTTGGTGTAGAATTACCACTTTTTAAAATAAGCATAAAAAAACACTACCATTCTAAAACGCAATGTATAAAAAAATTTATAGTGCCAAAAAATATGCTCTAAAAAAACATGTGTCTTCTACATCACCTCTTTTCAAAATCGCGTCACTTTTTTCTATCTCTACAAAACAGGATAATAGTATGAGTTCCCGTTTCGAAGTTTACATTGTTAATAACTATTGTGGATCATATTCTGAATACTCAAACTCAAATATCAAATTATTGTTATTTTCAAAATGAAATAGTGCATTCCATCACCCAAACAAAGGTGTACTTGAGTGTTTTCTCCATATGTTCTATTGATACCCAATTGTTGTTCTTAGAACATGTATTCAACTTCTGTTCTTAAACCAATACAGGCCTAAAACAATTATTATGTAATACACGTCCCAAAAACATAGCATATATTATAAAATATTATGCAATGATTACATTGAATATGTTTGAGAAAATATTCACATATAAGCTTAAAAAATATTGTTACTTAAGATTTTATACATAGTGCTTGTAACACCCTCCTCCCACATCTACTTAAGTAACCGACCAACCAGGCTAAACATGTGACGAGAGGTCATTATGATTTCATTCAACCTCCTAAGTTATGTTAAGGAATTGGAACTGATGGAAACACACCATACAAAAATTCAACATCAGGATTATAACTCTCAGGAACCATCTCAACCTTTCTGCCAACTGGCCCCTGGGTCCCATTGAGATTTTGGACCACTTGACCCACGAACACTTCTATGCAATATGTCTACCAACATCCAGGAGGTTCGAAACACTCTCATGATAAGGAGTGACAACATCCAGGGACTATTTTTCTCAGTGCTATGCTAGCGTCCCTGAAATTCGAGCCACATTTTGAGGCCCAGAGCCCAGGTCACTGCCTATAATTCAATGACACCTTCAGAATAGTAAGATAACAGGGAAATGACACTACACATACAACTACTTAAACAAGACCTTGACTGGACCCTTACTATTCATGACATTCATTTCGTCAAACATATCATGAATATGTAATCTACAAGAGTAAATAGAAGATCTAAGCATAAGGGTCTTATACTTAGCCGAGAATTACTAAGAAGTATCGATGCCTCAACACATTAACTGCCATTTCATCGATTAGGTCATAGACACATTGTTCATTCATTTAAAAGTAGAAACATGATGAGATCCATACATAGCTATTATCATAAAACATATATACATAACAAGCATAATAGCAATAGAAATACTAAGGAAATCACAACCATATAATCCACATATAAACCAGTATAATACTCATAGAAATACAAGGAGAAATAACCTCATATTGATGATGCAATATCCAATCCGGGGATGAGACTTACATGTTTTGAAGAAAGTGTAACTAGGTTTGGTCTTCATGACATCGTAATTTTGATTTTTAAGAAAATTAATTTATCATTATGCCTTGTTGCATGGGTTTCCTGAGCAAGAGGTTTATTTTATAGATGGCTCCCATTGAGAGCCTTAGGATTTATTATTAAAGAGTCAAAGACATGAAGAGCTCTTCTTGATAATATATCTAACGTTTATGAGTCAACCTAGAGTCTATATCAGCTTTCCAAGACAATCACAATCCTCTTGAAGAAGGCAGTAAGATAAACGATGAAGAGATCAGTCACGTCAGCCTTAAAATATATATAACTATCAAGTTGGCTTATAAAATGTGACATATCGGTTTAGTGGACATGTCGTCTCAAATAAAAAAACAAAAAACTATATAAAGGAGTGTGTACACTCACAGTTTCACAGTCACATCTTTGTATTCCTCTCTAAAATCTCAGTTAACTTAAGTGTTACAGGAATATTAGATGGAGACATTATTACAGTATATCAGTTGGAGAAAGGGTCTATGGTTCTTAGATGAATATTATAGGAGTACACACTCTCAACATAAGTATTACAGTGATGTATACATAACATGACACTCACAAGGATGATCTCAGTGAAAAAAACAAAATCGTATACTCGGTGAAGTTCTCAATGTAGTCATAGTCCTGGTAACAAGGATGATCACAGTCTCAACATAGAGAAAGGATCTCAACATACATCAAGGTCTCGTCATAGTCATGAAATATTATAATGAAGACTTCGATGCAATAGTAACATTATGGAAAGCTCATCTCCATGATGATGATCTCAGTGAGCAGGACTGAACTAGGTAAAGATGGAGATATGGTGTAGCAATGATGCTCTCATGAATATCTCAATGAAAGAAGCATGAATGATGATCTCAGTGAAGCATTAATGATGATGATGATCTCAACAACAAAAAGAGGATTGATGTCTTTGTCTTGGAGTGGCCTAGCAGGTCAAGGGTTGTGGTCTTGGTATTTGTCAATTGAAATCTCTATAAGAAGAATTTTGTGTGGGTTTTCGTCTCCAAGAGGGAGAGGTTTTGGCCCTGGCAGAAAGCCAACATCGTGTGTTATTTTATATTTATTTTGGTATCTATTTGGTGAACTAAGAAGACACACTCTAATAATAATAACAAGAGAAATTTTTTCTAATAAGTCAAGCTAAAATACCTCACATATAGTTATCATGCAAGAAGAATCTAATTAACTACATTAGCCCTAGATTCTTCAACATTGTAACAGAGGTAAGGTGTTGAAGTCAAAGAAAGGGAAGCATAGAGACATCCCAGGATCAACTTCAAGAAGGGTATCAATGCAAGTTGAAGGGTTTTGTCAAGATTGAAGGATCAATACTACAACAAGTCATCTACAACAACAATAACTTGTGTCTCCACATTAGTCATCATCAAAATACCACCAAGACTCTCATCAAGATATATACAAAGCTATGAAACTCAAAGTACCTCAAAATAAGGATCTCATCATCTTGGAAAAGATTGAATCAGTCCCGACCTACTCTACAAAAGAAGGCATAGTAGATTGAAGGCAAGAAGGCATTGTCTTCTTCATGGTTATAATCAAGAAAGGGTAATTTCCTTATCCATGAAGAAGATCATCTAAGGAAGTAACAAATCATCCCTATCAAAAGGATAAACCTTTTCTATTAAGGAAAGGCATTCTCACCTTAAATAAGATCATCCAAGTAGAAGCACTCATACATCTTCTTCAACCATCATAAAAAAAATCAAGGTGAAGATTTCATATTCACATGACAAGTAAGTATCTTTTCATTCTATAATTAAGTTTTGTTAAATGACTTCATGATTACAATTACATCTATAGGTCATATATATCATCAATATTCCTTTCATAAATAAGGAAGATAGACATAGTCATCTAGATATATGAAGTCATTGAACATATCAAAAGGTATCCTTTGAATTCATGAAAAGGGATACTTATGAAAGATCCCCTCATATAAAAATATTGGAGACATCAAAGAAGATGTATAAGATAAAATCATTCTCTGAAGGTTTAATGAAGAAGGTCACATGAAATCTGATATACATGGAAGTAAAGGTATCAAAGGATATGGGATATCTTCATAAGGTCCGATCTACAAGATCTACCAAGGAAGATATCCATCACTGATCTATAATTCACTAATGAATAATACAGGTAACAAATATTGATGAGTTACCTCATTCGACAACTTATGGTCTCTATGCTAAATAGATAAAGACACGTTGATGGAAAAAGTATTAAAGGTTAAAGGACTAAAACCCGTGCAGAAAGGAAGGGGAAGTTTGGTCCTCAAACAAGACAGAATAAGTATAGATAAACTTATGAAATATTATGGAAGCTCATATCACTAGATAGATGGAGGAAGCTGAAGAAAGGGGCCATGGAAAGTGGGAGTAACAAATCTCCACTATGAGTAAGATGGTGTCCCTCACAAAATGATCCCATCATAAGCTCCTAAATCTTATAGATATTACCAAAATAATAAGATGCATGACATCATCATGGAATCATTAGAAACAAGAGCTCATAACATCACGATGGGAATCATGAAGGAAAAAAATCCATCGCAGACAAACATGAAGGATATAGCTCTTGGGAATCTCATTCAACATTGAAGGAAAGAAAGATATCATCTAGGACAAGGCTCATCATACATCACGGCAATAAGGAAACATCTCCCAGATAGATATGAAAGATCCTCAAGGTTCTTTGATGGAATCCTCATCGAAGGGTTCACTAATCTAGAGGGGAAGCAAGTGTTTCATCAGGAACTCCAACTTATGGGATTCATGGGATGGTAGTGGGATGAAATTAATAAGATCAATGAATTGAATATATTTTCAATCAAGGAAGCTACTAGAAGAAGCCTAGATGACCTAAAGGTAATATAAGGTATGTATTCTTCTGTTTAATATTATAATGTCATTTCTGGTGGTTGTAGGTAACATGGAACATTAATTCTATCTTAAGAAGCATGATCAAAAGAGAAAGGATGTCCTCCTCTAAAAATATGCAGGAAGGCATAAGTCACAATAGATGAAATCAACATAATATGTCCTCATATGAAGTATGAGGTAGTTGAATAAGAAACAGTGATTGAAAGCTCCTGGAAATGGAATGTGTGAGGAAGGAAGAGATCATGAGATATGCAACCATGATTAAGGTGATTAACATCGAAAATACAAAGAATATTTGGCTAGGAAATCTCCCTGAAAGGTATGAAGACTCTGATGAAAATCTGAAAAATATGAAGACCCTTGACAATGGATATCTTTGGAAGATGTGTCAACATGTATTCAAGATGTTGATACCTACATGAAGATGTCATGATGAAGAGCCATCGCGAAAGGTACAATTTGATTTAATGTTATGTTTTGATTTCTTAAATAATATCTAGATGAGTTCATGCAGGGCTACTGGCACAAGAGTTATAAGTACAAGTATAACTAGCATTCATGTGGTGGATGGAAATTCTTGAAAGAAAAAAGATGATGAAGAAGTAGCCATATGAAGAAGGTTCCAGATATGTATCAATAATGCCTCTTTCCATGAAGAAAGAAATGACATGGCAAACCAAGAAGGAAAGTGATGGATGGCTACTGCCCTACAAGGAAGAAGCTCAAATAAATTTCATGACACCAAGGAAAGAAATTGATCAAGAAGTTGAAGGACCCACGAAGAAGAAGTTGCTAATGAAAAGGAGAGTCCCTAGTTAAGAGGGAACTCTGACAAGTCCCTAATTGAGAGGGAGCTTGGGCAAGTTCCTGCTCAGAACGAACTTGGGTACATTCCTTTACAGGAATGGGCATATCTTCCCTAGTTGAGAAGGAGAGATAGACAAAAAATTATTGTCTTCATTTGGGAAGAAATAATGTAGGATTAGGTAATCATATAGTAGCCGATGCTCTTTAAGTATGTGAAGTGTATCCAAGATAATAGTAGGCAAGAGGAACGATATTATTTGAGGGTTGGGAACCCAAGATAAGAATAGTCCTAGAAGGTCATACTCAGTGAACACATGGGTGGGTATGTACCTTGAGAGACAATGATGAAGGTTTCTATAGTCATTGGTCTCACCAAAATTGTGCTATGATATGATGAGAGGTAGAGATGTCAATCAAGGCCTTGTTGTTGAAACAATGCTGGTTATTATGATGCTATATAGATGGGTTACTAATCTGATTCTTCTTATGAGAAATTATTCACATTAAGAATTACCAAGTACCATCATGAATACCTCCCTAGTTAAGGGGGAGTGTTGAAGAAAGTGTAACCAGGTTCGGTCATCATAACATTGTAATTATGATTTTTAAGAAAATGAATATATCATTATGCATTGTTGCATGGGTTTAATGAACAAGAGGTTTATTTTATAGATGAATCCCATTGAGAGCCTTAGGATTTATTATTGAATGCTCAAAGTCATGAAGATCTATTTTTGATCATTTATATAAAGTATATGAGTCAACCCAGAGTCTAGATCAACCCGCCGATACAAGCACAATCCCCTTGAAGAAGATAGCAAGCCAAATGATGAAGAGAACAATCTTGTTGGCCTCAAAAAATATATAACTGTCAAGTTGGCTTACAAAAGGTGACACATCGATTTAGTAGATATGTTGGCTCAAATATAGGGACAAACACCTGTATCAAGGAGCCTGTACTCTCCTAGTTTCACAGTCACATCTTCACATCCCTCTTTGAAATCTCAGTTAAGTTAAGTGTTACAGGAATCTTGGATGGAGAAATTATTATAGTATTTCGATTGGAGAAAGGGTCTATGGTTCTTGGGTGAATATTATAGGAGTACACACTCTCGGCATAAGTATTACAATGATGTATGCATAGCATGATAATGAAAGGATTATCTCAGTGAAAAGAACACAATCATATACTTGGTGAAGTTCTTAATGTAGTCATAGTCCTAGTAAAAATGATGATCACAATCTCAACGTAGAGAAAGGATCTCAACATACATCAAGGTGTCATCATAGTCATGAAATATTATAATGAAGAGTTCAGTGCAATAATCACACTATGGAAACCTTATCTACATGACGATGATCTCAATGAGCAGTAATGAACTAAGCAAAGATGGAGATATGGTGTAGCAGTCATGCTCTCATGAATATCGCAATGAAAGAAGCATGAATGATGATATCAGTGAAGCATTAATGATGATGATGATCTCAACAATAAGAAGAGGATTGATGTCTTGTTCATGGAGTGGCCTAGTATGTCAAGGGTCATGGTCTTGATATTCATCAATTGGAATCTCTATAAGAAGAATTTTGTGTGGGTTTTCCTCTCCAAGAGGGAGAGGTTTTTTCCCTGGGAGAAAGCCAACATCATGTGTTCTTGTCTCTTTGTTTTGGTAGCTGTTTGATGAACTAAGAAAGCACACTCTAATAATAATAACAAATGAATATTATTCTAAGAAGTAAAGTTAAAGTACCTCACAAATATTTATCATGCAAGAAGAATTTCATTAACTACATTTGCCCTAGATTCTTCAACACCACGTTCCACCCGACTCTAGAATGGTTGAGCCAAATCTCTCTTCATCCATTCACCCCTATGCCATATTCCAAGCATGAATGTTGGATCTCATAGAACACATCAATCCAAAACCATCGAGGGCATTGAAAGGCCATCCACCTTAACCCATCAAACAATGATTCCACCTCACGGCTAGACATCACAAAACCATCATCACATTGGTCTCTATCCAAGCCTTCCAGTTCTTGAGAGTCTTTTTCCAACCAAGGCTTTCAAGACTAGTAACTCAGCCCACAACTTATTCCGAGCTTCTAGAGCGTTTGTCCAACTATGGCTTCCATGACTAGGAACTCAACCCACGAAGGGCTTCGAGAGCATTTTTCGAACTAGGGCTTCCAGGAATAGTAACTCAACCCAAGTTAAGGATATATGAGAACCAACAAAAAAAAATGGAAATAAATCCAAAATTACCATGGCTATCTAGGAAATGGCAAGGCTAGGAAAATCCACTATCAATTGTGGCCATCCTCCATGCCAATGACACATCATGACCAATAAACCACATGAAAATGCCATGCATTCAACTAGTGACGAAAACATACATGCAACTCAGTACCTACAAGAAAAACCTGTTGTAGTTGCTGATCCTGATGTCCTCTTGTGCATTCCTTCTCTTCCTTTTCCTTCTTGCTCTAAAAATCCATGTGTGCCACACTCTCCAATAGTGCTCCAAGAAAACTCTAAGTATCCAAGAGTATGAGAGAGAGAGAGGGAGAGAGAGAGAGAGAGAATAGAAGATTGAGATCCAAAACTGAACTGACCATGCTTAGACTAACCAAGTCTACCCTCTGATCCTCGTAAACCTTTTTAGTAATGAGGCCTCTATTTTCTTCATTTCCAATTATTTTCCTTAATTTTCCTCCTCCCGTGCAACTTTTGATCTTACACCTTCATTTTCTCCTAATTTCCATTATTTTCATTAATAAATGGGCCAAAAATGCCATTTTTCCTTTCCAAAGCCTTAGCCATTTCCTTAGCCATATTAACTGAAATGAGCACCCACACTGGGATGTCTTGCCCAACAGTCAACTTGGAATAAGTGTCCCATCACCGTGACCTTATATATATTTTTAAATGGAATTTTCACCAAGTATGTTACAGAATCCTCCCCGTTGGGGGAACACCATCCTTGGTGTTCAATGACACCTATAACCAACAAGACCATTGAAAAAAAAACATTCTCCCCATGGAGCTTTATATCACAACTCGTTGCAGTATTTATAATGACCACTGCTGAAATATGACAATCAAATTGTTTACTAGAGATTTATAACACAACTCATTATGGTATTTACAATAACAACCTCATATACTTAAGAAAAGTTTCTTCAACCAAAAAACAACCATACTATCTATGGATCTTTATAAATCCAGCTCAATAGAGTATTTACAATAATATACAGATATACACATATGGAAATTTTCTCAACAAACAAATAAAATGATATAATGCTTGCATCGACAACAAGGAAATCTAGAGGCTCACACCTCCACCCTTGAAGTAATACCAGGATTTGCCTCCTTTCTAGGAAGTCTAGAATCCACTGTCAAGGTCAAAGTTGCATCCAATGTCTAGCGCTACAATCCTGTGCTGCTTGTTCTCTCATGAAAAAATTATCTGATCATTGTTCCAGGGTGCACTCCCAATGTGCATCTAATTCCATCTGGTAATGCTAATGAACAAAACAAATTCATCCCCGATCTTCCTTCTCTGCTACATAGTTCCTCAGGAAATTCGGTTACCCACTTCCGTGCAATCACTCACCTTCCAAGTTTCATTGGCACCCCCATCCTGGAAAGTCCATCACTTTGCAAGGATTCCTCACATTGTAAGATACAACAACCAAGGCATATACCTACCTTAAAACTATCATATCGGTCATAGCATGTTCATGGAAATAAATGGATACTATTAGGTACCAATGTCCCACAATGGCCCTGCTCCCAAATACTTTACCAACATACTACCACATTTTCCAATTCCTTTTACTATTGTTGTTAATTCTTGTCATTAGTTTCAACCACCCAACTAGGCATTTCATGCTTTCCTATACCAAGCACATAATTTCCATTAGATTCAAAATAAACTGAGATAACTTCAAATCATACCTCATTGGTAACTCATCAAATTGGTACAATTTCAATCCTAGTTATTTCCTATCACAACAAGGAAAACTATCATCTTTGAACAAATGAACATGTATTAAAATATCACGTCAGGTTAGCGCAAAACACAACCATCATAGATCAAAATCATGAATCACATATTGTCATCATAAACCAGAATCATAGATCACATGTAATCAGCATAAACTAGAATCATAAATCACATGCATAATAAAACTGAAATAAAATGTTGATATTTCATACACACATCGGATCGGTTGCCACACCAGAAAAACACCGAGTTCCTTCTCCTCAACCATGTGCACATACACATATTGTTCATTGCACACACAACCAAAAATGACATACAAAACCATGCAATACATGTACCTACACCTAACATACCACACATACATTTACAACCAGTGTACAACACAACATAATACAATATGCCTACATCCAGTGTACACCAATATGCCTACAACCAATTTACACCATCACACAATACATACACCTACACCCAATTTACAACATAATACATACATCTACACTCGATGTACAACAAAACAAGTACACATGTCATGATACCACAACTACATAATGACATACATAGTACCACATGCCCGTAACACAACATGTATGACATGCACACAATACCACATGAACATTAGTATGATATGTACAACATGTACATAGTACCACTTGTACAAAGCGCCGCCTGCACAATGTGTGCACAAAATCACATGTACACAACATCACCTGCACAATGTGTACACAACACGACATGTACACCGCACCACCTATATAACGTGTACATAATACAACATGTACAAAGTACCACATACGAAATGTAAACAACACCATATGTACACAATGCCACATGCATGACATGTACAAAACACCACCTGCACATGGCACAACTTGTATAACATGTACACAACACCATATGCACACAATGCCACTTGTAAAATTATGCACTCAATGCCATATGTACATAACACCACATGTACAACATTCATGCAACAACGCATGTACATAACATTGCATATCCAACATGTACATAACATCATCTGTACACAACACTTCATATCCAACATGTGCCGAGCACCATATCCATACAACGCTGCATATCCATCATGCACACCATACAATATGTACAAAAAACTATATACCTAACATGTTCATAGCACCATCTATACCCAGTACTGCATATGCAACATTCACACAACACTATCTATACCGCCCCGTACATAACATTGTATAAACAACATGTGCACACACTATATATGCACAACACCACATGTGCACAACATCACAGATGCAACATGTACAACATATACAACATATGCACAACGGTATTACCACTCATCCAAAACCACATTGTCTCTACCAAGCAACCTTGCTTCCAGTGACTTTCTGCCATCCATGCTTATCCTAGCATGTTTCCAAGAACATTGTTTTCATTCCATTGGTCTATCCTTCAGTGTTACCCGTCATAACATAAACATAGGCATAATACAAGAATACAATATCAATTCATATCCACGTGATACTGACCTCATATATTCATCATGACTACTCTTCCCACTTGATTCCCATAAGACTAGAAACCTTGTCATTCCATTCACCTGCATAAGTAATCATTCCTCCACAATAATGATCCCTAATAACCTTGTCAGACAATGACGTAGATACATAGATACATACACATAAATGCTAGCATAAAACAATCATGATCCATGATGACCCTGTCAGACATGACATACATACATACATACATACATAGATAAATACATACATACATACATGTTTACATATATATACATCAACATAATTACCAGATATCATAAGGTCAGGGTTAAGAGAACTCCCTTTATCCATGCACATCATGCACAACATTGAGAACAACCATTCCCAACATAGCCAAGGAATCAGATGCCTCACATCTATTCACTTTAAATTTCTTGTTATTCTCATGACTGTACTACCACTGTCTATTTACACTAATGGACTGAACCACTCCAACTGATTTTCATATTCTTATGTTCCACATCCCTTACTCATGTATTGAGCTTCATCTAGGACTTACATTACCTGTTAGGTTTCATTTAGCTCTCTATAAGCTCCATTAATTTTCCTCCTTCGCCAACCAATTCATAAGACTCTCAAAATAATAAAAGGAAATACCAGGAAACAAGGAAGAATAAAACCATGGAAAACCAACAACAATACAACACCATAAACGAAGTGGCATGATCATGCACTAGATGCAAACAAAACTGAAATCAAGAACAACAAATCACAAAGAAAAAAATCACAAGACTAACGACAAACGCCATGACTCAATCCCCATGGTTCCCAATGCTTCCAAGAGGAAGCTCAACCTTATCCTTCTTCAAGATTCCATGGTAACCTCTCTTACCATGAAAGTCCTTGAATCACCCTATCATAAACACATAATTGTCAGTGGTTGAATAAACATAAGAATACACTAGTTACCTTCTCTTGTTGTGCCAAGCACATTGCTTTTCAACTGAACACATCCACACCATCTCTCAAGGGACTCCAATTCTTTTGACAGATCCATCCATAACTAGAACCAACTGTTATACCTTTCAAATACATGTTCATGACTATAGAACATATCTACATATTGTCAGACAAAATCAAGGTTAATAAGGCTTCTTGTAAACAAAGCACTCATTTGTTTGGAATTAGGGTTTCCAAACACAGCTAAAGGAATTATTGCTCAATTCCTTTCTTTTACCTTTTTACCTTGTTGTAATAGAGTCTTAATATGCACTATCACATCACCCAACTATTAGTTATATAACACATCAGCTATTCCCTTGTCAAGTTAATGCCAAGCATATTTCTCACATCTCTTTACACATGTCAACCACCTGTTCCAAATATCAAGACAATCATATCTATCAATTTGAAATCAACCTTTACCAACACTAACAATCAAGTCATAATCCATGGCCAAATCATAGTCATTAGACATAATCCTACAACTACCACCTGCTACACTCAAGTACATATCAGTTATCTCAACACATATGCGTTAGTACAATCATCTTAAAACAAGATCATTTGAACACATACTCATATTATTAAATTCACCAAACATACAACCAACTTGAAAACATACCATGATAAATTAATCAACTAGATGACATAATTAAACAATTAAGAACAAATTAGACCACATAAGCAAGTTCATACCTTAATGTATCTCATGGGAGGCTATCTTGTCTGCAAAATCAATCTAGTTATCACAATATAACTTCACAATACGCCGGCTCAAACATAAATAAGATCATGATATCCATCAAAGTAAATCTCTAACATGTTCACATCATAAGCTCACAAACAATTATCATTCATACATAATAATCACATATGCACAGTGAGTCTATATTAGTATGCCATAATATCACAACATATTAACTCATACCTGAATGTCATAACCATGAATATTTGTATAGATCAATCCAAATTACTATGGCATATATAACATCAAGATATTACTGTAATAACATTAATCATCAAGTTACTACCATATAACAACAAGTTCTATATCATTCTCATCAACAACATATAACCTAATCTTCAAGCTAACTATCATATAACAACAACAAGTTATATATCATGTTCATCAAAAACATATAACCTAATCATCAAGCTAACTATCATATAACAACAAGAAGTTAGCCTATAACATACTCATCAACAACATATAACATAATCATCAAGTTATCTAACATAAAACACAAATAGCAATGCATACAACCATATGTTACTATCATTCATGACTATATGACACATGTGCATATGACTATACTAATCAACTAGCATCTATCATGTATGTAACCATAACATCCATAGAATGAGAGACATGCACATAACCATAATGCACATAACAATCCTTAACCTATATAACTACATGCCCAACATACAAAGCTGTATGATGAAATTCTCTTGCCTCGAGGTCCAATCCTGCAACTTGACTTTAATGATTTGAATCTCGTGATCTATCTCATCCAACATATCAACATCATAACAAACCAATATCATCATGATGACCTAATTTCATACAATGACCTCACAATGCATGTCCAACCTACCATACATGCATAAACATAACCATGACAATGCATGCATAACAACATATATACACTTACATGCATAAAAAAAACATATACCACCATGCACTTACGATGATACATTACAGCAAAACACCATCAACATTCACATGGCAACATCACTACAACCATGATCAACACAATGCAAATGCAACAAGCACATGGACTACAAGCGTAAGGAACACCTACACAATTGACATGAATGCAACACAAACACACAACCCATCTAGTCTCAAGGGTGAACCATGCTCTCATACCCCTCTATGGTATAAGAATTGACCCAAAGAGAGTGTAACCTACTCTGATACCACTATGTAACACCCTCCTCCGACATCTACGCAAGTAACTGGCCAACTAGGGTAAACATGCGACGAGAGGCTACTGTGATATGATTTGACCTCCTAAGATACAATAAGCTAGTGGAACCAATAGAAACAGACAATACATACCTTCAACATAAACATTAGAACCCTTAGGAACCATTCCAACCTTTTTTCCAACTATCTCCTCGGTCCCACAAGATTTTGGACCACTTGACCCCCGAACGTTCCCATGCTATAGGACTGCCAATGTTGAGGAGGCTCTCGATGCTCTCATGACAAGGTATGTTAGCATCTAGGGACTATTTTTCTTAGTTTTGTGCCAGTGTCACCACGATTTGAGCCAATTTTTAAGGCCCAAAGCCTAGGTCACTACCGATAATTGAATGACACCTTTAGAACAATAAGATAATAGGGAAATGACAATACAAATACAATTACTTGAACAAGAACTTGAATAGGCTCCTATTAGCCATGATAGGAATTTCGTCAAACATATCAGGAATATGTAATATACATGAGTAAATAGCATATCTAAGCATAGGGTCTCATACTGAGATGAGAATATATAACAAGCATTGATGCCTCAACACATTAACTACCATTTCATCCATTAGGTTGTAGATACATTTTTCATTCATTTACAAGTAGAAACATGATGAGAGACATACATAGCTACTTTCATAAAATATATACATAACCAACATAATAGCAACATAAATACTAAGGAAAGCACAACCATATAATCCACAAATAAACTAGTAAAATAATCATAGAAATACAAGGAGAAATAACCTCATATTGATGATGCAAAATCCAAACCCAGGATGGGACTTCCATGTTCCACTCGGCCGTAAAATGGTTGAGCCAAATCTCTCTTCATCCCTTCACCCCCTTGCCATATTCCAAGCACGAATAGGGGATCTCATAAAACACATCAATCCAAAACCATCCAGGGCTTCCAGAATCCATCCACCTCAACCCATCAAACAATTATTGCACCTCATGACCAGACATCAAAAAACCATCATCACATTGGTCTCTATCCAAGCCTTCTAGGGCTCTAGATCATTTTTCCAACCAAGGCTTCTAGGGCTAGTAACTTAACCCACCAAATATGTCTAGAGCGTTTCTCTAACCAAGGCTACTAGGACTAGTAACTCAACCCAAGCTGTTATAGGGCTTCCAAAGCATTTTTCCAACCAGGGCTTCACGGAATAATAACTCAGCGCAAGCTAAGGATACATGAGAACAAACCAAAACAAAGGAAGGAAATAAATCCACAATCACCATGGCTATCTAAGAAATGGAAAGGCTAGGCAAATACATTTTCAATCGCATCCATCCTCCATATGAATGACATATGCCATGCATGTCAAATCTAGTGAGGAAAACATACATGCAACTCGATACCTGTAAGAAAAACCCATTGTAGTTGTTGATCCTAATGTCCTCTTCCACTTTACTATTCTTCCTTTTCCTTATTTCTCCAAAAATCCAAGTGTGCCACACTCTGGAGAGTGCTCCAAGAAAAATCTAAGTATCCAAGAGTATGAGAGAGAGAATCGAAGAGAGAGCTCCAAAACTGAACTGACCAAGCTTATGCTGACCAAGTATACCCAATGATCCTTAGAAGCCTTTTTATTAATGAGGCCTATATTTTCTTCATTTTCCTCCTCACATGCAACTTGTGACATTTCACATTCCTTTTCTCCTAATTTCCATTATTTTCATAAATAAATGTGCGAAAAATTCCATTTTTCCTTCCCAAAGCCTTAGCCATTTCCTTTTCCAACTTCCTTAGCCATATTAACCAAAATAAACATCCACACTAGGATGCCTCGCCCAGCATTCAACTTGAAATAAGTGTCCCATCACCATGACCTTATATATATTTTTACATGGAATTTTCACGAGGTTGTTAAAGTGCTTAAGAGTTGTAGATGACTACTGAGTTACTCAACATATAATCTCATCTTATAAAAAATTACGATAAAATAATAGTGTGATAAAAAAGTAGTGCAATAAAAAATATCTACTAATCCTTGAAAAACAACTATGAAATCAACATAAATGCATGAATTCAATAGTAAGATATGAATTACATATATTGCAGATGATAATATGAATCATGAACTTGAATATTATATTGATAGGTAGAAGATTATATACATGAGGAAAACAAAGATATTATGTTTCATTGTTTACAATAGACTTACCTATCACACATCATTAAAGTTGAAACATCTTGATTTAAAGGATCTTTTGGATTCGAATAATTTTTTTTTGAGGAAGAAACACTTAAAATACATTTATGAGATCTAAATTGAAAATAACCTGAAGGTGGGTATACTAACATAATAGAAATTAAGAAAAATTTACAAAATAAATTATTGGAATAATAGAATAAAACTTGAGAGATATTATAGAACAAACAAGTAGAAGTTAAATGGCCTCAGGTCTGAAATTTTTCATGTACCAAAAGTGGTTATACCAAGTTATCTACACAATAAAGAAATGATAATAATGGCTTAAAATTATATTCACATTCTTAATAATTACTAAATCTTAGGTTATTAGAGAATCTATTTTTCTACTGGAAGATGATTTTGAGCTTTAATCTATTTCCATAGATCATAAATAGCATTCCAATCTACCTCATTTAGAGCATTAGGTGCACTGAGAGAGTGAAAGGTTAACATATCTAATGTTTCTAAATAAAGTCTTGATCTATTACCATTGCTTACTTGATGTAATTTTGAGAAGTCTATTTCACTTATTGGTGTACTAGATAGAATAACAAGAATAGTGTGCCATAATTGCATCAAACATGGAAAATTTTCAAACCATTCATATTCACCTCCACATAGATCCCATTCTCCAAAAATATGTTTTTGTAGGTATGATTTATACACAATACAAATAAATTCACCCATTTCACCCAAAAAATAATGTTATCCACAATTGATAAGCCCCACCACTAATTTTTTCACATTAACATATTAGCCATATTCTTGTTTGAGAGTATCTAGAATTCATATCCTAATAATAAATACTAGGTCTAATTTTTTTATAAATTAGGTAAATTAGCTATGACATTTGAATTTAGAGATTCAATCACATTTATTAATTTTCTTTTCCAAACATAGTGCAGTTTGTTTATCTTTGTTACTTTGACTCACTCTCAAATCTCAATGCACGTGAATGTACCACATTTTTGCAATTTTTAAACTCAATAAAAAGGATTATATGTGCATTGCAATTTCCCCAATTATGGCTCTTAGAAAATAATTTATGAAGCAAACTAATAGCAACATCCAAAGTAGTTCCAATAGATGTATTGTCAACAAGTTCCTACTTGGATATTTTGATTCATCTCATTTAACTCAATAAGCACATATACAAATAAATTGATGCATTTATTGAACTTGAAATATTGTGGTGACCTTATACATTTTTTCCCCTAACTCATAATCTCTTCACAGAGTATGCACGAGGTTATTAACTCTTTCCATGACTTTCCTCTAGGAGGCCATCTAATATGACAAATTTGTAACACTTTTATCCCTATGATTTGACATGACTCCATTAGATCTTTCAATTTTTCATATATTTTAGTAGATTAGCCATAAATAAACCTTATTTTCAAATATATCAATAGCATGCCACTCTACAGAATAAGACTAAGCATCAGTTGTTGTTAATGATTTATGATGAGATATGAAATGGTTATCCAATAAATTTAGGGCATGCTAATAAAGCCTAGTATATAAACCTTACAAATACCCCACATGGATGAATCTCCATCATATCTAAAAACAACTAACTTTATGAAGGATAGATCCATTTTTTCTAAAATAAATGTCACAACATCATAAAAGGAGCGTGATTCTCCATCCCTAATTTGAAGCAAGTGTATGAATTTTGTAGCACATTGAACATTGAATTTTTGTACCATATTCTAATTAGTGCTTTCAAAAGTAAAATAGGCTTTTTAAAATCTCATCTTTTAATTTTTTCTCATATACCTCCTTATCAACTTATAGAAACTCTTTTCTAGTTGTTGTATTTGTACATGTTGACTATTAATATGTTAAAGGTATGTCAGGAGTGTTCTTATAAATATTCAAATCATAGATTGACTTATACAATTCTAAAGGTAAATCATGTATGATAACAAAATACATGTTTTTGATACTTGAAATAATTCTCTCTTTCTCAACACCAACCATTAGCTCTATATGTTTAATAATTGGAAGATTCTTTTATTTTTTCCTATAAAGCTTGCATTTTTTTTTTTATGATCCTCTAATGTTTTATGAAAGTTTACACCATTGAATTAACCATTGACTTGAAGGGTTGTAATTGATTTTTAGCAAATCAGGTTTCCAAAAAACATTTCTACACACCATGGACATTTTATCCTTTGAACACCATTACCTTTAAACACCATTACAATTCGTTAAGACATACTCCAATGGAAATATTATCTTCCATTAGAATTTGATTCTTCTTTTGGACATCTTAGATGTTAGTTCATTAGTATGATCATGATTTCATCCATTTAAAATAAGTAACAACAAATTTTGAAAATATTTTATTTTATTTTATTTTTCTAAAATATTTCCTTAGTAACATGTGGAAACTCTTTTCCAATTGTTGTATTTGAATACGTTGAGTAATAATTTGGTAGAGGCACATGAGGAGTTTTTTTAATACCTATTCAAACCGCAAATTAGTTTATATAATTCCAAAGGTAAATTATATATGGAAAAAAACACATGTTTTCTATAAGTTATATCATAATTCTATAATTCCAAAGATAAATTATATAGAGAAACAAAATACATGTTTTCTATAAGTTATATCATAATTCTTTCTTTCTTAGCATCCACCATTACGTTTACATGTTTAGTAACTGGAATAGTACTCCATTTTCTTCCCCTTTAAAAATTGCAAAGTAAATTTATGAGCCTCTCCTCTTACATGCCATATTTAGCAAATAAAGTTTTCCTTTAATTTTTTTACACACTATAAATTTTTTATATTTCCAACAACATTATGATATTTTATGGCCTAAGCCCATGGAAATAGTGTCCTCCCATTAGAGTTTTTCTCTTTTGGGCCTCTTGGATATTGATTTTTTTTTTAGAAATTTTGCACTATCTAATTCCTGGTCTTTAAAAGGATGATCATATACTTTAGTTTTGGAATTGCATGAATGATTAAAGGATTGAAGGATCCCAAATGCCTTAGCAAGAAAAAGCCTTTTTATCGATTTCAACTTTGATCATCTAATTGATTATAATTTATATAAATTATAATATAGTATTTTTATAATTGGTTAAAATGGCTTTAAGACCATGTAAAGGATATACTTCTTTTTTAATAATATTATAAAAAATTTAATGATTTAATAAAAATTTAATTTAATATAATTGATTTTTGAGACAAGTTTTCCGCGATAATCACATCAAAATTTGTTTGGCAACGCGTTTCGAACCAACAAGTGTGGTTTATTGTTAGGACAAGATGAAGAACCAGATCCAAGCATAGCTTAAATAGAGAGATCAAAAAATAAGGAAAAAAACAGCTATAATTAACCACGAAACAACTAAATCTGACCACAGGGACAGAGTAACAACTATATTTGACTGTCCAAGTGACAGTTAATTCATTAATTAATTTGTTTGATATAATTATTTTAATCTAATTTAAAAATATTCTAACCTAGGAACCATAATCTAAATACTTATTAATTTACCTAAAATAATCATTTTTAATTCATATGAAAATATTTTGATTACCCTCATTAAAATAACTCACAATATATTATATTATGTTTAATCTAATTAGTTAATTCTATTACTAAACTTATTTTTATATAACCAAATATGAATAATTTTTATTAAAAATAAATAAACTCATCCAACCTATGAGTTACTATTGTATTAACTAGATTTTTTTTTTAATAAAAATAATAAAATTCAAATATTATAATCATTTTAATCATATAAACCTAAATAATATCTAATAAAAATATCAATAACTCATATTATCTTACAATAAAAACAAAAAAAACTTTAATATATATATAAGGTTATTTGAAAATATAATCTTTTTAAATATAGCCAAAAAACAACCTAATGATAATCATTTGATATAAATTTTAACATATTAATAATGTAAATTACTAAGTAAAACATCTATTAAAATTATAGAACTTCACCTCAATAATACTAGGGCTTTTTTATCCATCCAAAAAAAAAAATCAAGAAATCCACTCAATCAAGAAAAAAGAAAAAGAAAAAATAGGGATGGGGGGCTAAGAGGAAATGGTAAGGATAGCTACTAATCTTTCAGCCATCATCCCTGTTGAGATTTCTCGGCCTCCTTTTGATTTCTATGGCCTTCCTAAACTTACAATGATGAAAATGAGCAACCTTAGCAATAACCTTAGCCTCCTCAATACATATATGATGCTTCATCTTCTAAGCGTGTTCAACCAAGGCTGAAGTCTAGGTCCTCCCATGCTTGATGTCAACATCATGCTCATGAATCCTTTGATTAATAGAGCGCCTAGTTTCACCAACATAGGGGGTCCCACACGAACAGGGAATAACATAAACACCATTCATGTCCTTGGGGTCAACTAGGTCTTTAACAGATCTAAGGGAGCTACAAATGGTGTTGAGGGGTCTGAAGGTAGAGGGAAGATTATTCCTTCTGAGGATTCTCGCAATCCTATGAGTGGTCCCCTCAATTAAAGGGAGATGCACCCCTACGGCTCAATCTAAGGCGTCTTTTTTAACCTTGGGACTTTTGCCAGCTCTGAGGAAGGCTTTCAGACCTTGTTGCCTACTATAACCATTATTAACAAAAACATTAAGAAGATGGTCTTCCTCTTTATCAAGGTTCCCTTCATCAAAGATTCTAAGTGCATGAGTAGTAAGCGTGTTGAGAGCATCCCATTTTTTAGCATGGAAATGGTGAGAGTTTGCATGAAGATACTGCTCAGTATGAGTTTTCTTACAAAACACCTTGTGGGAGAAGGAACCATCTTCCCTCTTCGAAATGAGAACATGAAGGAAAGGTAGGCACCCATCAACTTCTTGCTCCATGGTAAATAAAGGATCAATAATTAAGATTAAGGAATCTAAAAGTATTGAGAAGAGACAAAAACTATAAAATCTTTAAAGCAGAATAGGGTTGGCTAATTCCCAAAAAAGACGGGGAGGCGAATTTACTAGTTAAAATCAATGTTTAGGAACAGAAGGAATGTTCATAATTCATATGTTCATACAATATGGTTAAAGAAAAGGACTATTCATCTAGAGGGAGTGAAAGAAACTAAAAATAAAGAGGTGAGAAGGGAAAAAATGACAACGATTGAACAAAGTGAGGAGGGGGAAACAAGGAAACCCATGCCGGAGATGGGGGAGGGGGGGAAAAGAAAGGAAGCGACTAGGAGGAGAGGGCACGGATCCAACAACTACTAATTTTCCAACCATCATCCCTATTGAGGTTGCTCAGCCTTCTTTCGATTTCTATGGCTTCCCTAAATTTCTGGTGATGGAAATGTGCCACCTTAGCATGATATGGTTCTTCAACTTGTTCTAATTATGAACCACACTAGTTGGTTTGAAAAGTGTCGATAAAAATATTATAATGTGATTTCAATCTTCTCATTAAACTTGATATGGATAGTGGAAACTTAAATTCAACAATTTCTAAAACTATTGAATAATTAGGATCACAACTTCATCAAATGAAATAATTTAGAAATATATAATTTTGAATTAACATTTTTAAAACTATTGAATAATTATAATCACAACTTCATCGAATAAAATAATTTAAACCACCTTAGAAATATAATAATTTTTTATATTTAAAAAAAAATATAGTTAGTAAATATTAAAATTTTTTAATTTGATAAAATACTCAATTAAAATTAATTATGAAAATATAATATTAATTAGTGTATGAGTTAATAATTTCACATTAGTTAAAAATATATATATTTTAATTAACATTTTAAACCTATTTGATAATTATATCACAACTCATACAATAAAATATTTAAACATAAATAATGTTGTTATTTTCATCATGAAATCACAATTTCATCCAATAAACAATTTAAAACACATTAAAAATATAATCTTTTATTTAAAAAATATACAGTTTAGTAAATATTAAAAAGTTTGAATTTTATTAAAATGAAATAATTAAATAGTATTTTATAAAAAATATATTAAATTAGGTGTTGAGTTATAGTTTCCACATTTATACTATGTATATTTGTGTTCCCCATGTATTTATTAATAAAAATGTAAATATTCACTTTAGTATTGAATTTTTTTCCAAAAGTAAAAAATCCTAATTAATTTTATTTTTTTTTATACAGTTTTTATATATCAAAATTAATTTATAAATATTTTAATACTATTTTTAATACTATTTATAAAAATAAATTAGTTTGATTTGATAGAAAATAAGTAAAACAACAATTCCTTTACATATAGTACATGATTATATATGGCAAGATTTAAAATAATTTGTCAAAAAATTCTAAAGAAATTATTTATAATTGATAATATTTAAAATAGTTGTCAAAAATTCAAAGGAAATTATGTTTAATTGATAATATAATAAAGTCATGTGTAAAAGATTTAAAATAATAGTATTAATTAAGATAATTTATTTATTAGTTATTTTGGAACACCCTTAGCTAAAGTTGTAATTGTTTAGTTTTGGGTACAACCAATGACTTAGTAAAATAGTGGGTGAGGTAAAGGCCTAGGGTGGATGGTAAAATATAAATGTTATTTTATTTATTTGAATAAATAATACAAGTACACCCCACTACAAATTATGGGAAAAAATTCTGAAAGAGAGTTTTGTTCACTAGATAGTAGACAATTATTTAAACAATTATTCCTCTTGCCATAGATAAATAATCTCACTTAGGACAAGAGAGCCAAGAGGGAGAGGGAAGAAAACCTAAAGAAACCTTAGAGATTTGGTACCTCTTTGGAGGAGGTCCAATAGAGGAGTTGAAGCTTTAAGTTTTGGAACTTGAAACAAAACTTTGAGGAAAGTTGGTGGGGCCTTGCCTAGTAGGAAATGTAAGATAGGGAATTGACAGATAGGGAATTCTTAAGTTGGTGGGTGGCTAGTGGAATCCCTAAGATAGATTTGAGTCCTTGGATGTCTTTGGGAAGACTTTGTTAGTTCATTGTTAAACAACTGTTTTGGGAAGAACTGGCTCATGGGGAGTTGTGTGAGTCTTGTTGTGTAGTTTAGGTAGAGCACTCCCTTTATTTGTGATTTGTGACTCTGAAGATGGCTAAAAAACTACAAGTATTGACCTGTTACTTGTGATAATTATTGTTGTGTAGTTTGGGTGGAACACTCCTTTTCTTAGTGATTTGTGGCTGGTAAGATAGCTAAAACACTATAAGTATTGACCTGTTACTTGTGATAATTATTTCCTGTTTGAAAGGGAGTGAACCTAGCTATATTGAAATATATATTTTTTCTATGAATATTTGGGTATGGGTGTAGGCTAAATTCTATTTTTATTAAATGATTCAACTAATGAATTAGGTTGGTTTACTCTAAACTAGTTAATAAGTATGCCAGTTTAGCCTAAACTAGTTAGGCAATAGTCCAAAAGCTGTAAACTAATTGCTATTAAATATTATCCGCAAATTATATCATTAATGATATTATCTGGAAATTGTATCAGTAATGAGAATATTGGTACAAAATTGTAGAAGGTAATTGTGTTAACATGAGAATGATTTATTGATTAGCTGTATGAACTAGGGTTAGTTTTGGTTATCAAGCAAGAGCTGCCTTTAGACACAGTCTTTGTTCTATATCATTAGTGCAATGTGTCCCCAATTGTGTATGCCGGGTCTCGGAATAATCAAGTCCCACCTAACACTGGCACTATAATAATAGTGGGTAATAGTATTTATAAAGTCCCACCTAACACTGGAACTATAATAATAGTGGGTAATAGTATTTATAAGGTATTGAACCAGAAACTGGAAAAAGAACATAGGAAAGATCAGAAACTGGAAAAAGAACATAGGAAAGATCAATAACTGAAAACGAATTTTGAATGTAGTATAAAACTGGAAAAAAAGAACATAGGAAAGATCAGAAACTGGAAAAAGAACATAGGAAAGATCAATAACTGAAAACGAATTTTGAATGTAGTATAAAACTGGAAAAA
>APFE031220254.1:168235-233782 GCA_000404065.3 Pinus taeda
ATCAGAAGATGAAGAGCCACAAACGCTGGCTGTGAGAAGATCAGCTCGAGAAAGAAGGAAGCCAGAAAAGTATAGTCCATCTGCTTTCTGTTCAAACTTTGCTTTGTCTGTTACTGATGATGATCCCAGAACTGTGAAGGAAGCAGTGGATTCAGAGGATGGAAACCTCTGGAAAGAGGCCATGGTTGATGAAATGGCATCTTTGCACAAAAATGAGGCTTGGGATCTGGTGGAGTTGCCGGCTGGAAGGAAACCCATTGGCAGCAAATGGGTGTTCAAGAAGAAGACAAATGCAGAAGGGAAGGTGGAGAAATACAAGCTCGGTTGGTAGCAAAAGGTTATTCCCAGGTGCCGGGAATTGATTTTGGTGATATTTTTTCTCTGGTTGCCAAGGTAACTTCTATTAGATTACTTTTATCTGTTGCTGCTGCTTTTGATTTTGAGGTAGAACAGATGGATGTGAAGACAACATTTCTTCACGGGGATTTGGAAGAGAAATCTACATGAAGCAACCTGAAGGCTTTGCAGTGAAGGGTAAGAAAGAACTGGTATACAAGTTAAAGAAGTCTCTGTATGGGTTAAAATAGTCACCAAGGATGTGGTATAAGAAATTTGATACATTTATACGGGGACTTGGCTTCACCAGAAGCAATGCAGATCACTGTGTGTATTTTAAATTAATTGGTGACCGTGTTATTTATTTGGTCTTGTATGTGGATGATATGGTGCTGGTTGGAAATGACAAAGAAATTATCCAGGATTTGAAGACCCAATTGTCCTCCAAATTCGACATGAAAGATCTCGGTGCTGCAAACTATATTTTGGGCATGGAAATTAAAAGAGATCAGGCAAAGAAGAAGCTCTAGTTAAATCAAAGGATGTATGTCGAGACAATACTACAGAGGTTTAATATGCAGGATAGTAAACCGATGAAGGTTCCTATTCCTATATGTGTGAGGTTATCTGCTGAACGGTGTCCCAAGACACAAGAAGAGGAAGAGGACATGTCCCGTGTTCCATATGCAAGTGCAGTTGCTAGCTTGATGTATGCAATGGTCTATATTAGACTAGACATTGCAAATGTAGTGGGAGTATTGAGCAGGTTTATGTCAAAACCGAGGAAGGAGCACTAGACAACAGTGAAGAGGGTTTTTACGTATTTACGTGGCACTAGTGATTATGGTTTTTGCTACCAAGGAAGACCAGGATTGGACAGAGTGTTGGATATTTGTGGCTTTGTTGATGAGACTGGGCTGGAGATCTGGATCAGAGAAGATCTACAAGTGGGTATGTGTTTAACCTATTTGGAGGTGCAGTCAGTTGGATGAGTAAGAAACAATCTGTAGTGGCACTATCAACTACAGAGGCAGAATACATGGCAGCCACTCATGCAAGCAAGGAAGCAGTTTGGTTGCAGAGATTGTGTTCAAGTATGGGGTTAGTACAGGGAGCTATAAGGATAGACTGTGACAACCAAAGTGCAATTTTCTTGGCAAAGAACCCTGCTTATCATTCAAAGACAAAGCACATTGATGTTCAGTATCACTTTGTGAGGGATATGATAGAAGACAAAAAGGTGTAGCTGGTAAAGGTGGACACTTTGAAGAATACTGCAGATGCATTGACAAAATCTGTGAGCTCTGAGAAGTTCTCTTGGTGTAGAGAAACAATGGGCATTTCAGGGCTGAAAAAAATGACTAAGCTCTCCTGTGGCCCCCTGTGGAAAGAAAACAACAAGTGGGAGATTGTTGGGTTGTGTTATATTCTTTCCACATAGTTAACAGGGGGTTTGAGGGGTACCCGTAAACTCACTTTATGGGGCCTGGGGCAGCGCCCTGGAAAATTTTGGTTTTGGACCCTATGTTAAGTTGGGCGGACCCACCTATGGTTTTGTGCATGATTTTCGCACATGTTTTTTGGACGCAATCGTTTTTGGTCCATGGTTTTGGACGCGATGGTTTTCGGTCCATGGTATTGGATGCTTCGGCATGTATAAATATGTATTGTAACATTGAAAGGAACATAATGAAAAATCAAGCTGGTAGTCCCGGTTTTGCGATCCAAGGGAAAATCTTTGTGCATATGTGATTTATGTGCTATGCTCTCGCATTGTTTATTTTCTTTGTTTTAGAATTAGTATGCAGGTAATTTACGTACAAGGTTAAAACCTACAAAGGTCATAAGTCTGCTGAGAAGAAATTATTCTACATAGATTGTGAAGAGGAAGAAGAAAAGGAGCAAGAAAGGTCAAAAGAAGAGGATATACTCCAGGAACAAAGCCTAGATGAAGAACAAATGAATTCAACCATATCTTGTAATGCATTGGCTAGAATTACCACTCCTCAAACCATCAAGATAGAAGGACAAATCAAGAAGAAAAAGGTAATAGTGTTGATTGATTCAGGAAGTACCCACAATTTTATTCATTGGAAGGTAGCAAAAGAATTGAATTGCTTCTTATATCCAGCACCAGAGTGTCAAGTGATGGTTGCAAAATGGAGGAACAATAAATTGCTCTGGAAAGTGCCATAATATCAAGCTATCCATGGGAGAATATGTATTGACTAGCCCAATGCTTTCCATTCCAATGGGAGGTGCTGATGTTGTATTAGAAATCCAATGGCTACAATCGTTGGGTACAATAGCTTTTAATTTTCAAGAACTTTTCATGAAATTTTGTGGAAGGAAAGGAAGTTGAATTAAGGGGTATTGCAGCGAAACCGGGAAAGATAATCATCTCTAATGGTATGACAAAGTTTCTAAAAAAGGAATGAAAAGGTGTAATTGCACAATTAAGTTCGCACCCCAAAGATGGATCCTAAGGGAATATATGGTAGAATTAATGATGTTTGAAGTCCGATAGATTGCGTTTGGGCAGATGTTCCCATGTTTTAGTGTATTTCTACGTGTAAACAAAGAATGACTATTATGAGGATTTCAAAGGCGTCGATGGTCCTCCCATTATAGAACAGGTGGCCACCATCTCTGAAGGCATTTAGAAATTATTGCTAATGCTTAGAGGGGGATTTGAGCGAACAGAGGTTAGGAGCCAGAGAGCCCAGAAGAGGAAACGAACAGACAATGCTGATTGGCTTAAAAGCCATAGAATGCCAGAGATAGAGGGGGCAGGGCTGAGACAAGAGAAAAAGGCTAAGCCAAAGTAGGAAGCAGAGGCAAATAAAGTAGAGAGAATGAAGAGCTAGAGCTAGAGCTATGAGCTAGAGCCAAGAGCCAAGAGCTAGAGACAAAATCCAGAGCCGAGATCCAAAGCAAGAGTCGAGAGCTAGAAGAACCGAGAGCTTCAAGAGCCAGGGCTAAAATGTTGTCTAAATCCATTCTTTCTATGTAAAATAGTGGAGTTGAGCCAAGAGCTTGTAAAAGGACTTTGCCATAATCCCATAGAGCCTAGTTGAATTGACTAGAGCTCATGGAGACGTAGCCCAAGAGTTTTGGGCAAACTCCTAATTAAATTGTTGCCTTATGTGTGTTGTCTTATTTTTGCATTATATATCTGATGCTTTAGTTGCTATTGTATTAGTTCAAGCAAATATACTTAAAACCACATAAACATTCAACAATAAACATAAACATACACCTTATTTCAAGCACATATTTATTTCTGCATTGGTTAATCATAAAGACTTTGGAATACTTGAAGCTTTGGAAGTGGGAGAGGTTCTTTAAAATCAGACAAGAAGCCTAAGTGCCCCATTTTCAGATCAGTAACTCATGTCAAGATAACGAATAGAGAGAATTTGAGCATCAATGAAGTAAAGTATTAAGTCCCATATTGTTAAACAATTATAAAAATCTCATATGAGTATGTTAAAGAGAAGAATGTGTGTTGCATATGAAATCACCCTGAAAGCTTCGGGGTTATCCACATGATAATTTCCTATTTCTAATTATGAGCCCTTTTGTTAATTACAAAAAGAAAAAAGAAAAATTATGTTTTGATACATAAATTATGAGGTTAATAACCATAAGGATGTCTTAAATTAAATATCTAATATGAATAGTTGAAGAAGGGACTGGTATAAAAGAATTAAAGATATTATGTGTAAGTAATACTCTCAATTGGAAGGTAATTATTTGATTGGAATAATTACCTCCTCACACCTGGATGTTGATGAAGAATTTAGATGAAAAATGAATTAAAATAAATACTTCGAAGTAAAATTTAAATCGTAATGTAAGAGTTAATTTACCTATGTATGGAAAGGAAGATGAAAATAAAATAATTTATAGTAATAGTGTGATGGTTACCATCGTATTCTTTAAAAATTCTAATTGATTTTGATCAAACCAAAAATAACACGGTTATACACATAATACAATAGACATAGAAATTAAGAAAAGGTCAACGAAAGATTTGAGGTATTGGTATAGCCAATGAAGGCGCCTCAACCTAATTAATGATGGATGTTGTCAAAGATTGAATGATGATATATGATACTTACGATTACTAGTACACGTATAAAAGTGAATCAATCAAAGTTATCTTGGGGGATTAGCGGAAATGGTTGGAATCATTTTCATCAAATTGAGCATTAGAAAATGATATGGTAGACATCGATAATGGTGACAATAAAAGAAAGAATTTAAATGTCAATATTATAACTCAGGAATAAATAAGTCTAATGTGGTAGCAACTCACTCGTATAGACTTCATGACTGACGAGAACAAACATATCAAAGAATTGATGAGCTTCGTGACTAGAAAGCTATCTTCATAAATAAAAAGAGAGGTTACAACATTAGAATAATTGGCACCCATCCTTGCATAAATGATTGTAGAAGTCAAGTATTTGAGAATTGCAAAAGAATCACGAGATAAAATACTTGTTTAAACATTTGCAAAATATAAGTAATTTGTGATAAGTTGTCATAATAATTTGAGATGGAAATGATACTAGTCTTGGAAATAGTGAAGTGAGTGGCATATATGAGACTTGTAATTTGAAAGTAACATGATAATAGTATCCAAACTTTCCCGAGACATTAAATAAGCAAGAAAGCATATAAAAACAGTTTTGTTGATGCTGATAAGGATATTGGCCTTACATCAAATTTAGTAATTATATAGAGAATATAGATTTTTTTGGGAAAATATGTGATGGCCCATAAAACATAGAAAGGTATGCTGGCATATTTTGAGTTTCCTATACCTGATTGATGTAAAGGGGGGACTTACGATGACAGTGTCATAAGCTGGGAAATGGACAACCTGTGAAAACATGAATATATATATATATATATATATATATATAGATAGATAGATAGTACACCCTATAATGAAAGTGGTACACTCAATAATGAAAGTGTATATTAATATCCTAAGGGATTTATTGTCCTAGCATGGACTAAATGATTGATAATGAGTATTGGGGGATGTGATAAAAAATAGGTGAATAGTCACATAAGGTAATAAAAAAAGGGTGTGGCACATCATACAATTTAACAGAAAAAATAAGTTGTGGTAAAGAAAGATGTTGGTAGCTATGTATACTGCCATATAATATGCTAACATGGAAATTGCAACATGCCACACCCTAGATAAGTACCTTAAGAATTGCAATGAATCTATAAACCATCAATAGTTTACTAGAATGAACACATGCTTACAAAATTAGAAAGTAAATATAAGTACGCTAACATAGTGTGCTCAGGCAGTTGACACCCTCGGAGATGAAGGAAGGGAAATACCCCATAGCTAGTTGTACCTCAACAAAAAGGGGAACTTCCCAACACCATGATCAATAAGTTGTAGAATAAAGAGGGACGCAAACCTTAAGAAAAGAGTTGAGAAACCTCATAAGCAAGGCATGTTGAAAAGAAATGTTGGTAAGATTTGGTGGTGTAATCTGTGTTGGACATTTGATGGTATGTAGGTGGCTAGGTGTGTAAGTGTTGGCATTGATGTCAAACAAGGCTTAGCCTCAAGCTTGGGCTTCATGCCTTGGTGGTTGTGATTTGACTTGTGCAGAGACTTTCAAGTCCTCCTTGAGGTAAAAAATGGGCTCAAATATCAATCAGAGGTCCCGACATATCACACATCAACATTCAAAGTTTCTAAGGAGAAGTGCACAGGGATTGAGAATCGTCCATCAAAAATTAATGATATCACATGTCAGAGGTCCTAGCATATCACAAGTCGGATGAATCCAATGTGTGGCATAAATAGATAAGGCAGTCGCTGATTAGAGACCTGTGATCTCGCATATCAGGAGTCTCTACATACTAGCAATCGAAGGACTCTAGGGTGCAGCGCAAGAGCTAAGGTAATTCCCTGATCAGTGAACACTGATTGAGTTCAATAAGGACATATGAGAATCACAAATGAGTTCTGATTTGAACAAATGGCAGGATCCGATTAGTTTCGATAATGCCATGTGGTTGCTCATGGTAGAATTACGTGGAAGTATGGAAGATAGGTGGCATATAATTTTGGTGTTTTGAGGTGGCCTAATGGGCCATATTCAGGTGACACATTCCACCACTCAGAAGATGTCACGTGGCGGTGATGATGTCACATCGGCAAATAGCGATCGAATATTTGCAATGGTTAGTACTTTGGCCATAATTTGGAATCATTGATTTTAAGGCTAGCAGGTGGCCATGAAGTATTAAGGAACTGAAGGCTAGGTCTTAGTAGAGGAGCCTATCAGCAATCTAAAATTAGTGATTTATGGTTGTTGGCATAAGGTGGAGCATGTAGAATTCCCCGATAAAAGGGATTCTTTGACATTGAGTGCCTATTGTTGAAACAAACATGAAACCAAAGACAAAGGGGATAAGAAGGGAAATATAGCCCTTGTCGAGGGTCTGGAGGTCTTAAAACCTTCAGGGTGAGCCCTTGGTCACCGCCCTCCATCCTATGATGGAAGTTTGATAAGGGTCAAATGGAAAGGGGCTAGAAATAATCAGAGGTCAACAATCGGCTATTTCGTAGTGTTACAACACTACAAAACACCATGATGAAAATATCTAATATGATGGTATAGGGAGACATTAAAGATATATCAATCAACAGTTGTGGTTCTGAGTGCAAAATAGTAAGGTTGATGGATGAAGGCTTCTTGTGCATGCATTGTAAATATAAATGAAGAATATAGACTCCATGAGGATGTACGACTAGATCTCTACGATCCATAAATATGCATGGGGAATCTCTGTGAAATGTGTAAGGGGACTAGAATTAAATACATAACCTAGAGAGTCATCAATGTGATAAAGAAGTGATCATCATCCATTCTCGTGATTTAAGGCATCGAAAAAATTGAAGAAAGAGTGCAACAACAAAAGAATGGGGTGCCATGCCCAGGGTACATGCTTGGGTAGAATTGATGGTGACAATGGCTACATCGAACCAAGTGTAGCACTGGAACAAAACAGAAAACCTCCATTGAGCTCGTGGGGTAGCGAGAACATATGCGAGTGAGAGAAAAGCACAATGTGCAATCATTGGAGCAGAGTGTTGCAAGGGTAGTGCTGAGGTGAAGTCAGTGGAGAGCCTTAGATAGTGAAATCAAAGCACAGAGGAAGGTAACAAGAGGAGGTCTTCCATAAGTGTTAAGAAAGCAGAGTGCAAAAGTTGTATTTGTAAACAATCCATTAGTTGGTATTTTACTTGTAAAATTGTATGCCTCTATTTTGAGTTTGAAAGTTGTATGAAATAGTAGAATAGTGGCAGCGACAGGTTGGTGCCTAGACACTTAAGAGGTTTGTGCCTCTTGGAAAGTTGGTACCTTCTAAACAAAAGGGTTTGCTTCCTTCAGTGAGTGGGTGCTCACAAACAAACAAATGTAATTAAGTTGGTGCTAAATTTACATCATAAAATAAACAACAAATTGGTAGTTTTTTCCCTCTGGGTTTCCATGTGAAAACATTGTGTCAAATGTGTGCTTCTCATGAGATTTTATTTAAGTATGTTTCTCTGAAAGTTTATTGATTCCCTATTTCATGAATGAGTACCCTCACGTGAAATAACATAAGAAGGAACTATAAGAATACTAAGAAAAGAAAATTAATGGTTTCTTGAATTACTAATTCACCCACCCTCTTAGCAATTCCTTATTCCAAAAATTAGTATCAGAGGTGATGTTCTTTCTGTGACATTTTAAACACTAGAAGGTAGGTCAATAAGTAATTATGAATAGGTAAGAGTGTCAAGAAGCTTACTCAAGTAGGATACCAGTTTTTGGTGGAGGAAACTATTCCATTTGGAAAGTAAGAATGGAGGCATATCTTATGTCCCTAGGGGTAGATGTTTGGACCTCAGTACTAGTAACTTACAATGTCCCTAATATTCCCCCCACTTATGCAGATGACAAGAAACTGCATATGAGCAATGGTAAAGCCAAGTATACTATTCTTGTTGGTCTTAGTTAGTCATAACTTGCGAAAGTTATGGACTGTAAGTCTACTTATGAAATGTGGGAGAAGCTTAACCAGTTTCATGAAGGAGATGAAAAAGTAAATCAAGTGAAACTTTAGACTTTCAGAATGAGGTTTGAAAGCTTGAAGATGATTGAGAATAAAAGAATAGCATAATACTTCCTCAAAGTTGATGAAGTGGTTAACATGATTAGAGGACTTGGTGAAGAAGTCAAGGAAGAAATGATCATTTAGAAAGTATTGAGATCTCTACCCATGTGATTTAATGCCAAAATATTAGCTATTAAAGAAATTCCTAACTTAAAGGATCTCGAGATGGATCAACTACATGCTACTCTCATAGCATATGATATGAGAGTAGAAATGGATAAATATGAAATGAAGGAAGTGACCTTTAGATTTTGGCTCAACTAGCTAGAAAATTGAAGTGTGGCTCAGGTAAATACAAAGGGAAGTTTCCCTTTAAGTGTTTTGACTGTGGAAGAGTTCAACATTTCTCTTCTAAATTCCCTTCCAAAGGAAAGGATGAAAGAAAAGAAGATATAAAATTTAGAAATAACTCTCAGACATATCAGAAGAATAAACCATACAATAAGATGGGGTTTTATTCCAAAGAGGTTAGCTCAACACTAGAATCAGAGTATGAGGACTCATCAAAAAATGAGTCAAATAATATCTTCTTCTGGCCCTCGAAATAGACTCCAAGAAATAGAGTATTATGGACTCTGAAGAGGAAGGATTGGTATACCTTCAAGGAGAACTCATCAGTGCCCATGATGAATTGAAGAAATCAAGGAAGAAAGATAAGGAGTTGAAGGAACAGTTGTGGCATGCAGAGGAAGGAATGTATAACTCTAATGATGAGGATTTTGTCTATCATAAAGAAAAAAATGAAGAATATATCAAGAGAAAAGATAGTATATCTCTTTTGCTAAAAGGAGAATAAGGAAAACATGAAAGACTCGAAGAGGAGGATAAACAACTAAAACAAGAGCTTCTCAAGTTGAAAAGCGAAAGTACCTCAAAAATATGCAAATATGATTTTCTGTCTTTGAAATTTGAACTAGAGGAGGCCAAACAAAAGGAAGATGTGCCTCAAGATATGAATCAAGAATGGGAAGAAAAATGTTAGTGTCTTGAACTAGAGATTGTCTCTCTAAGAACTGATTTGAGAAAGAAAATACCAAGAAGTGTCTAAATGAGAAATTTGTTGAAGTGACTAGAAGATTAAATCAAATCCTGAGTTGTCAAAGGCCCTAAAGAATCATAACTGGACTAGGGTAATCTAAGGGACAAGAATATTCTCTCGGGAAGAAGAAGATAAACTTTAGCTCTGCATTGGTTGAAAAACCATAGAGTCATAAGAAGAATCATCATGAAAGAGTTCATAAGGACAAAAGAGAAGCCGGACAAAGAGGAAATTGTTAATGGAGGAAAAGCATAGTCAGTCGACCAAGGTATTTTTATGCTAAATCACACAATGCTTTTCGCAATAGGCGTGCCTAGATTTTTATGGTCACTAATATAAGTGACATATCTTTGGACACAAAGCAATTGATTGTAGTAGTGTCAAAGTTGAAAGAGATGAAAATTCCATATTTAGTACACACCAAACTACCAAGTCTCAAGATTCCTCTCTTAGGAATTAGAATGTCTTCTCACCCCTACGAAGTGAAGTTTAATGCTTTAAATGTTATAGTTTTAGGCACAAGGCTAGTGAGTGTAGAATCATGTTTGAATACCTGTCTAAATCTCAAAATGATAGATAGACACATATCCAAAATGACAAAGGAAGCTCGAAACTAAATACCTAAAAGAGCATGCCATGTGGACTCACCTTATCATCGCATGATAAAGAAAACAAATGGTATGTGGATAGTGGTTGTTCCAAACACATGACTGGGGACAAAAGCAATTTTCTGTCACTGAAAGAAAAAGAGAGAGGAAGAAATGTCACCTTTGGCAACAATGCTCCAACAAGAATTAAGGGAAAGGGAGTGGTCAGTCTTGATAAGGTCTCAAAGACAATTTGCTTAGTGTTATCCAAATGTGTGACAATAGCTATAATGTAACCTTCCAATCTAAATATTGTGAGATTCACAATATAAAATATGGAAAACTACTGGGGGATGCAATAAGGACTCACAATAACATTTATGTGTTGTACAACTAAAGGGTCAACTATTACTTGAGCAAAACAAATGAAGCATGACTGTGGCATAAGAGGCTCAGACACATGAATTTTGACATTTTGATAAGGATAAGTAAGATAAATGTAGTAAAATGATTACCTAGATTGTTAATGCCTGATAACACCATATGCAATTCATGTCAGGTTGTCAAGCAGAGTAGAACGCATTTCCAATCGAAAGGGTTCTCCTCATCCAGACCTATGGAGCTTATTCACACAGATATATGTTTTCCCACTAGAACAAAAACATCAAAAGGAGAAAGGTACTTCTTACTATTCATTGATGATTTCATGAGGGATACTTGGATTCTCCTCTTAAAATAAAATTCAAAAGCATTTGAGCACTTCAAGAGGTTTAAGGCTCGGGTTAAGAATGAAAAAGATTTAAATATAAATTCTTGGGATCAGACAGAGGGGGAGAGTTCACCTCAAGAGAATTTGTAGAATTATGTGAAGAGAAAGGTATTAGGAGGCAATTCTCAACGGCTATAACTCCTTAGAAAAATGGAGTTGTGGAGAGGAAGAACCAAATAATCTAGGAAATGGCTAGAGTGATGTTAGATGAAGTAGGAGTGGCTCACCACTTTTGTGGAGAAGCATCTCAAGTTGCAGTATACTTGTCAATAGAACTCATCTCAGGCTTGATAGTGGCAAAAATCCATATGAGTTATGGAAGGGTAGACCTACATCAGTTAAACATCTCAAGGTGTTTGGGAGCAAGTGCTTCATTAAAAGAAATGAAAATAACCTTGGGAAGATTGACTCAGGCGCTGATGAAGGAATACTTCTTGGATATTGTATTCAAAGAAAAGGGTATAGATGCTACAAAAAGAGGACATGGAATATAAAAGACTTCATTGACATAGTGGTTGATGAAGTGCGCTCACAACTTGAACCCTCTGAAAGTAATTTGGACTCAAACAATTAAGAGAGTTCAAAGTTGAGGGCTGCAGATCTGAATGAAACAAATTCAAACAATGAAGGTGAGGAAGAAAGCACATCTTCAAGGCCAAAAAACCTTCCAGGTATGTGAAAAAAGGAAAACCCTAAGAGTCAGATCCTTGGAGATCAAAAATAGGGTGTCAAGACCAGAAGGAAACTTGTGGGAAGTAGAAATCATGAAAATTTGGCTCTACTATCACAAACAAAAGCCAAGAACCTCTATCAAGCAAGTGAAGATAAGTTTTGGGTGAAAGCCATGAATGAAGAGCTAGACCAATTGAGAAAAATGACACATGGGAGCTTGTTCGAAGACAAAAAGAGAAAAATGTTATTGGAACCAAGTGGGTTTTCAAGAAAAAACTTAATGAAAAAGGTCAAGTAATTAGGAACAAAGCTCGGTTTCTTTGCAAAGGGTATGCCAAGATAGAAGGGGTAGATTTTGATGAAACCTTTGCACCAATATTTTTACTAGAAGCCATAAGAATATTTATTGCCCTTGCAATTCATAAGAACCTCAAAGTTTATAAAATGGATGTAAAGTCTACCTTTCTCAATGCATCCTGAAGGTTTTCTGCTCTCCTCCGATGAAGGGCTTTCATGTAAATTGAAGAAGGCTCTATATGGTTTGAAATAGGCCCCTTGAACCTGGTATGAAAGGTTGGATAAGTATCTCTAGCAATAGGGGTTTAAGAAAGGATCAATTGAAAACAATATTTATGTAAAACTTGAAGATGATCATCTACTGATGGTAGTTGTATATGTGGATGACATAATATTCGGTAGCGATGTGGAGTAGTTGGAGCATCGGTTTACGAATTGTATGTAAACAAAATTTGAAATTTTCATGAGTCGTCAGTTGTCCTTCTTCTTGGGTCTGCAAATTACTCACTCTCCACGAGGATTTTTTATAATTTAATCCAAATACCTCAATGAAACTCTGAAGAAACTTGGAATGGAGGATTGCAAAGTTGTCAGCACACCTATGACTATAGGTTATAAATTATGCAAGGAATATGCAATGCCACAAGTAAATCAAACTAAATACAGATCGATGATAGGAAGCTTACTATATCTGACAACTTCAATGCCAGATATTATACAAGTAGTGGGAATTGTGGCAATATTTCGGCCCTGTCCATGATAAATTCATGTGGTGGATGTTAAGAGGATTTTCAAATATCTTCAAGGTATAGCAGAATATGGGTTGTGGTATGGCAGGAGTAAAGAATTTAATTTGAAATCCTATAGAGATGAAAATTATGCTAGAAGTCTAGATGACAAGAAGAGTACTTATGGTGCAGCTTTCTTTCTGGGTAAATTCTTCGTGTCGTGGGTCAATAAGAAACAAGGTTTCATCTCTCTATCGACTCTTGAAGAATAATACATTTCTTTTGTGACTTGTTGTACAGAGATTCTTTCTATGAAGAAAACCTGAATTGATATATAGGTAGAGTTGTCTAATCCTATTCCAATAATGTGTGACAACACGAGTACAATCAATACCTCAGAAAAATATAGTCATGCATTAAAATACCAAGCATATTCTTATCAAGTATCATTTCTTGAGGGAACCAATTTCAACCAACATTGTTAAACTTGTGTATGTGCCCACTGAAGAGAAATTGGTAGATATCTTTACCAAGCCACTTGCAAGAGAATAATTTGAGTATCTTAGGTAGTAGATAGGAGATGTGACTGCTCCCTCCAAATGAATTCATTTTCATAGGTGGTGGCAGCTACTCAATAGGTGGAATTGACCAGGGGAGGTTGCATTGGTTGAGGGGGAGTTTAAGTGAAGTTTTCTTTGCCACTGATGTTAAAGGGGGAGATATTGGCATCGAAGAAAACCACGCCAAGGCTGAGGGGGAGTCTATAGTGTTTCCAACAATGCCAAAGAGGGAGATTGTTTGATAATTGATGGTTTGTAGGTGGATGGGTGTGTAAATATTGGAAGTGATGTCATACAAGGTTCATCCTGATGATTACACCTCATGCCTTGGTGGTTGTGATTCCAGTTGTGTAGAGACTTTGGATCCCTCCTTGAGGTAGAAGATGGGCTCAAAGATCAATCAGAGGTCCTGATATATCATACATCGATGTTTGGAGGGTCTAAGGAGTAGCACACAACGATTACGAATCGTCGATCAATGATTAGTAATATTGCATGTTGAAGGTCTCAATATATCGGAAATTAGAGGACTCTAAGGTGTGGTGCGAATGACTACGAAATTCGCTAATTAGAGACTTGTGATCTCACATGTTAGAGGCCCTGGAATATTGGAAATAAGAGGACTCCTAGGTGCAGCGTAAAAGCTAAGGTAATTCACCGATCAATGAATGTCGATTAAGTTAAATAAGGATAGATGGCAGTCATAGATGAGTTCCAATGTGGACACATGGCAGGATCTGATTAGTTCTGATAATTTCAAGTGGTTTCTGATGTTAGCATGATGTGGAAGTATGGAGGGACACGTGGCAGGAAGTTTTTTTGTTTTGAGGCGGCCAAATGGGCCATCTTCATGTGACATGTGTCACTACTCAGAAGACGCCACGTGGTGCTGATGACGTCGCATCAATAATCAGTGATCAAAGGTTTGCGATGGTTGGCACTTTTTCCATAATGGGGAATCGCCGAATTGAGGGCTAGCATGTGGTTGCAAATTCTTAAGGAACCAAAGGATAGGTCTTAGTAGAGGAGTCTATCATTAATTGGCAATCAATGATTTATGGTTGCTGGCATAAGGTGCAATAGGTAGAATCCCTGATAAAAGGAATTCAATGGCATTAAACACCTCTATTTGAAAAAAACATGAAACCAAAGACAAAGGGGATAAAAAAGGAAATATAGCCCCCATCCAAGGTCTTGAGGTCTTAGTGCCTTGAGGTTGAGCCCCTGATCATCACCCTTAGTCCTATTATGGAAGTTTGATAAGGGTCTAATCAAAAGGGCTAGACATAATCAAAGGTCAATAATCAACTATTTTGTAGTTTTACACCACTACACATCACTGTGATGAAAAGCTATGATATGGTGGTACAGGGAGCCATTAAAGATGTGTGAATCGATAGTTGTGGTCTTGAATGCAGAACAGTAAGGTTGATGGATGGAGACTTCCCATGCATGCATTGTAAATATAAATGAAGAACAAAGACTGCATGAGGATGTACATCTAGATCTATGCTAGCCATAAATATGCATGGGGAGCAACTGTGAAATGTTTAAGGGGAATGAAATTAAATACAGAGCGTGGAGAGAGAGTAGTATGACATAGAAGTTTTCATCGCCCATTCTCATGATTTAATGTAATGAAAGAACTAAAGAAAGTGTGTAACAGAAAAAAAAGAATGGTGTGTCATGCCATAGGTACATCCTTGGGAAATTGATGGCGACAGTGGCTAGATCAAGCCCAGTGCAGCACTAGAATAAAACTTAGAACCTCAATTGAGATGGTGGGGTAGTGATAGCATATGTGAGTGAGAGAAAATCATAGTATGCAATCACTGGAGCAAAGTGTTGCAAGGGTAGTGGTGAGGTGAAGTGAGTGCAGAGCCCTGGATAATGAAAGTAGAGAACATAGGTAGTCATCAAGCTTGCTAGCTGGTGAGCTAGCTAGATGTCTATTGCTTTGTAGCATGACCGAACGAAGAGGAGGTCTACCACAAATGTTCAGAAGTCAGAGTTCGAAATTTGTATCTATAGACAAGCCATTAGATGGTATTTTACTTGTAAAATTGTATGCCTCTGTTTTCAGTTTGAAAATTGTATGAAATACTAGAATAGTGGCTATGACAAGTTGGTGCCTCTTGGAAAGTTGGTGCTTGTTAAAAAAAAGAGGTTGGTGCCTCTTGGAAAGTTGGTGCTTGCTACAACAAAGGGTTTCAGTGCCTCTAGTGAGTGGGTACTCACAAACAAACAAACAAAAAACTAGTTGGTGCTTAATTTACATCATAAAACAAATAACAAAATGCTGGTATTTTCCCTCTAGGTTCCCACATGAAAACACTATGTCAAATGTGTGTTTCTTGTGAGATTGTTATTTGAATATGTGTCTGAAAGTTTATTGACTCACTATTTCATGATTGAATTCTCTCACATGTGAAAGAGCATAAGAAGGAACTATAACCATAGTAAGAAAATAAAATGAGTAGTTCCTTAAGTTACTGATCCACACCCCCTTAGGAATTCCTTATTCCAACAATTTGTTGGGTAGATTTTGTTGATTTTAATCATGATTATGCTTTTGAGTTCTTCTAATACTATTGGTTTGTGTTTTTAGCCTCAATGATATATTGAAGAAAAATCAAAGGGAAAAAGGATAAAATAAGTAAAACCAACTGAATTATGGAACTTATTTTTTTGCATGAAATGACCAATGGATAAGTGACGTGGACATAATGGGGTCTAGTTGCACAAAGGATAAGATGATATTTACCATGGAATTGGTAAGTTGAAGTAATTTCACTAGAACTTGGTATAATTTTTTTGTGACATCTTTGACATCATAAAAGTATGACAGTTCTAAGAAACATGTCACTCGTTGCAGGCCATCATGGGAATAAGGCATGAAACTCTTCCTTGTTATGATGAGAAGTGTGAATACTACATGAGAGGATGATAGGATAACCAATTAGTCTGACGTTGGAATAGAATTATTGTCTATTAATATTCCATAGGAGCTTGCATGTCAAATATAATGATATAATCTATTGTTGAAGGAAGTGGATGTGATCCAATTTATAAGAAATAACCATATTATAGTAACATGGTGAGTATGAGACAATCAATATGCATACGGGCATAAAATGGAGAAGTCACATGATTGTATACAAAAGAAAAATGGTGAAAAACTTACATTAATAACCTGTAATATAAGATGACAAGGAGCCAAAATTGAAAATAATATACACTTGGTTGGCACTAAATAGAAATGGTAAAGTAGCCCAAGATGGGCATAACTAAGTTTACTTGGAAAAAATAGATAGGAATATGGTCATCTCGAAGTAGAACAAGAAGTTACCTTAAACTTCATTCATGACAAACTAATGCGTATGTAATATTTGAATTAAGATAAAGTACAATAGTGCTAGTTAGTACAAAATGCATTAATTGTAATTTCTCATAAAAGAATAGTAAATGAATTTATAATGATGTTGCTAACTCTTAAAGAGTGCAGGTCGGTGACCCATGTTGGTTTGTGATGCACAGTGGTGATCTTTGTTCGGTATATAAATAAAAAGTCATAGTTTTTGTAATGAATATTCAAATGATATAAATATATATGCACATTCTTAAATATTGGTAGCTCGAAACTAATGATCATAATGATTATGGATGTAGGGTGGGCCAAATGGAGTAATCTTGGTTAAACATCGATGCATTCTCGTTCAAAGTGAATATAATGCTACAAAAGACAGTGACGTTAAGTATAATGGAACTATGTGGGAAGCTAATGATTATATACACGAGGTGTATTCTAGATTATTTGAGGACTAAGAAAACACTGAGGACAATGTTTCACTTGAGGGAGTGGAAATGTAACACCCCTTCGTAAAGTTGTAAATTTTTATTTTTACCACAAATGACTTGTTAAAACTTTGGGTAAGGTAAATGGCTAGGATCGATGGTAAAACATAAATGTTATTTTATTTATTCTAATAAATAATACAAGTTATGGCCAGCCATAAAATTATGGGAAAAAGTGCTAAAAGCAAGTTTCATTCACTGCATAGTTAGAAGATAGTTATTCCTCTTTGAAGAGATAAATAATCTCAGTTGGGATAAGGGAGCCAAGTGGGAAGAGGGAAGAAAACTTGGGGAAAGCTTTGAGACCTGTTACATAGAGGAGGTCCAAGAGAGGAGTTGAAGATTTAATCTTTTGAACCTAAAATAAGAACTTGTGGAAGGTTAGAAGGATGTCGCAAGATAGGGCATTTTTGATATTGTGGGTGGCCATTAGAATCTCTAAGACAAACTTGTGATTTAGAGTCCTGGGATGGACTCATAAAATCTTGATTTGAACACACCTTACTACGTCACTATCAAATAATTATTCTTGACAAAAACTGGCTCCTAGGGAGTTATGTCATGTAGACACATAAATCATTGGTTTGGTGGAGCATTCCCTTTCATCGTGATTTGTGGCTGACAATTAAGAAAATATATGTATTGACCTCTTACTTGTGATAATTATTTGATGTTTGAAAGGGAGAAAACCTAGCTATGTTGAAATATATTTTTTTATGTGAGTCTTTGTGTATGGGTGTAGGTTGCTACCTATTTTTATTAAATTATTCAACCAATGGAATGGGTTAGTTCAGGCTAAATTCATTAAATAATAGTCTAAAAAGCATAAACTAATTTCCTTCTCATATTATTCCAAGATTGTATCAGTAATGAGAATATTAGTACAAAATTGTAGAAGGTAATAGTATTAACATGAGAATGATTTAATGATGAGTTGTATGATCTAGGGTTAGTTCTTGTTCACAGGGATTTTCCTTAGACAATAGTCCCTATTCTATATAATTAGTACAATATATTCCGAATTGTGTATAGTAGGCCTTGAAAGCATCAAGTCCCACTGAACACTAGAACAATAATAATACTGGGTAATAACATTTATAAGGTATTGAACAAAAACTTGGACTAAGAAGTGAGGAAAAATCAATAACTCGAAATGAATTTTGAATGTAGCATAAAACATAAAACTAGTTGGAAGCATTTATATATACCTATGTGCAGGTGTAGAATTGTGAATGTGAAGGAAAACAATGCATGCTTGGAAACTATAAACTTTATTATTTACTCCATGGAAAAGTAACAAGCATAACCACATTTACCAATTTTGTTGATATATCAACCACATTAATAATTATTATGTTAATTTTTTTAAAGACCAACTATTTATGATTACTAATAACTATATAAATAATAACAACCATATTCTTATATATTTATGTATTTATGATTATTATATTAATATTATAATAATTATATTATATTATAACTATAATAATACATATAGTTATTATTATTATTATTATTATATAATATTATTATCTCATAATATCATTAGTAATATTAATTAACCATAATAATATTCATAACAAAAATTATTTAATAATAAACAATAATATTTTAGTAAATGTGGTTGATATATTCATAAGACTTCATTTCTATCTATGACACAAACCATTGATAAATATATAATAATATTAATAATAGTAATTTATTATTCATTTTTTATAAAATGTAAACAAATAATTACATATTTTATAAAAAATAAATCAGTTTTGATATTGTTTTTAGGAAAAATATGAATATAAATATTTTTATTTTATAAGTTATAATAAAATAATAATATTAATATAATAATAACAATTATAATAAAAACTAATAAATTATAGTGAAATAGTTCATTATTGTTAAACAATAAGAATATGTTTTTAATTAAGTATTATTAATATATTATAAATAATAATAATATGAATATTAATTAATTAAATAAAAATAACAATACTTAATTCATCTTTACATAATAATAACTAATAATTATTATAAGTAATAATAATAATTAATTATTTGTCACAATGTGACGTTGGACCATGGTTGACTGTGGTTTGCCATGGTTGATTTTCAAATTGAAGCAATCTTTGTCACAAAGCGACATTTGACCATGGTTGACTGTGATTCACCATGTTTGATCCATAGGAATAACAAACCATTGGGATTTATAGTAAAAACCCAAGATTTACCATGATTTACTGTAATTGACCATGGTTGACCATGATCAAACATGGCTGACCATTGTTGACAATGATTGTCCATGATGTTTATATGAAGACAATTTTTGTCACAATGCAACATCCTATCATGGTTGACCATGGTTGACCATGATTGAAATTATAAACCCAAGGGATTGATATTATGAACTGAATGGAAAAATAAACCCAAGGGATTAATACTAAAACCCCATGATTGACCATAGTCAACAATGGTTGGCCATGATTGATATTATAAACCTAAGGGAATAATAAACCCAACTCATTGATATTATAAAACCCAAAGGAATAATAAACCCAAGGGATTAATACTAAAACCCCAAGGGATTATCAACCCAAGGGAATAATATTAAACCCAAGGGACTAATATTATAAACCCTAAGATAAATATTAAAAATACTAAAATAATTAAATAAACATGGGTGAGCATGGTTGGTTTTTATATTGAGAAAATCCTTGTCACAATGCGACATTGGACCATGGTTGACCATGGCTGATTATGGTTAACCATTGTTGAATAATATTAAACCCTAGGAATATGAACCCTTAGATCAATAAACCCAAGGGAATAATAATACTAAGGGATAAAAATTATAAAACCAAGGTATATAAACCCAACATCAATATTATAAGCCTTAAAATAAGCATGGTTGACCATGGTTGACTATGGCTGATTTCCATATAGAGACAATCCTTGTCATAATGCAACGCTAGACCATGAACAACCATGGGTGACCATGATTGGTTTACATATTAAGACAATCTTTGTTGGATGTAACGTTAGACCATGGTTGAACATGGTTGGTTATGATTGACCATGGTTGACCATGATTAATATTATAAACCCAATGGATTGATATTATAAAGCCAAGGGAATAATAAACCTAAGGGATTAATACTAAAACCCCAAGGGATTATGAACCCAAGGGAATAATATTAAACCCAAGGGACTAAGATTATAATCCCAACGTATATAAACCCTAAAATAAATATTTTAAACACTAAAATAAACATGATTGACCATTGTTTATTTCAATATTGTGACAAACCTTATCATAATTCCATGTTGGACCATGGTGGGCCATGGTTGACCGAGGAATGATAAGCCCAAGCAATTGATATTATAAACCCAAAGGAAAAATAACCCAAGGGATTAATACTTAAACCCCAAGGGATTATGAAACTAAGGGAATAATATTAAACCCAAGGGTATAATATTATAAACCGAAGGGACTAATATTATAAACCTAAGGTATAAAAACCCTAAGATATATATTAAAAATACTAAAATAAATATGGTTGATCATGGTTGATTTTCATATTGAGACAATGCTTATCACAATGCGATATTGGATCATGGTTGACCATGGTTGAAAATGTTTAACCATTGTTGAATAATATTAAACCCTAGGAATATGAACGCTTACATCAATAAACCCAACATATTGATATTATAAACCTAGGGGAATAATAAACCTAAGATATAAAAATTATAAACTGAGGATACATAAACCCTAACATTAATACTATAAATCCTTAGACAAACATGGTTGACCATGGCTAATTTCCATATATAGCTAATTCTTATCACAATGCAACATTGGAACATGGCTAACCATGCTTGACCATGATTTATTTTCATATTGAGACAATCTTTGTGAGAAGAAAACGTTGGACCATGGTTGACGATAGGTTATTCCCATATCCATATGGTTTGACCATGGTTAAACATGGTTTTCTATGATTGACCATGGTTTACCATGATTAATATTATAAACCTAATTGATTGATATTATAAACCCAATGGAATAAGAAACCCAAGAGATTAATACGAAAACCCCAAGGGATTATGAACCCAAGGGAATAAGATTAAACCCAAGAGACTAATATTATAAACCCAATGTATATAAACCATAAGATAAGTATTATAAACACTAAAGAAAACATGATTAACCATGGTTGATTTTCATACTGAGACAATCCTTATCACAATGCCATGCTGGACCATGATTAACCATGGTTAATTTTCATATCGAGACAATATTTGTCACAATGCGACATTGGAACATGGTTGATCATGGTTGATTTTCATATCAAGACATTTTTTGTCACAACACAACATTCAAACATGTTTGACCACAATTGACCATGGTTGACCATATTTGATTCTATAAAACATGGTTGACCATCATGAACCATGGTTAACCATGTTGACCATGATCGTCAATGATTTTTATATGGAGACATTTTTTTTTCATAATGCGAGATCAGACCATGATTGACCACAGTTGACCATGGTTGGTTATGGTTGACCATGATTGATATTATAAACCCAAGTTAATAATAAACCAAAGGGATTGATATTATGAACCCAAGGGAAACATAAACCCAAGGGATTAATACTAAAAACCCAAGGGATTATAAACTCAAGGGAATAATATAAAACCCAAGGTACTAAGATTATAAACCCTACATTCGTAAACTGTAATATAAATATTACAAACACTAAAATAAACATTGTTTATTTTCATGGTGAGACAATCCTTGTCATAATGCGACATTCAACCATGGTTGACCATGGTTGGCTATGATTGACAATGGTTGACCATGATTGATATTATAAACCTATGGGAATAATAAACCCAAGGGATTGATATTGTAAACCCAAAGGAATAATAAACCCTAGGGATTAATACTAAAACACGAAGGGATTATGAACACAAGGGAATAATATTAAACTCAAGGGACTAATATTATAAACCCAACATATATAAACCCTAAGATAAATATTATAAACACTAAAATAAACATGATTGACAATCGTTGATTTCCATTTTGAGACATTCCGTATCACAACTCCATGTCGGACCATGGTTGACCATGGTTGACATCATAATAAAAAATGGTTGATCGAGGAATAATAAACCCAAGGGATTAATACTAAAACACCAAGGGATTATGAACCTAAGGGAATAATATTAAACCCAAGGGACTAATATTATAAACCCAAGGTATATAAAACCTAAGTGGAGACAATGTTTGTTATAATGCGAGATCAGACCATGATTGAACGCAATTGACCATTGTTGGTTATGGTTGAGCATGGTTGATCTTATAAACCCAAGTTAATCGTAAACCCAAGGGATTGATATTATGAACCAAAGGGAAAAATAAACCCAACGGGTTAATACTAAAACCCCATGATTGACCATAGTTGACAATGGTTGACCATTATTGATATTATAAACCTAAAGGAATAATAAACAAACGAGATTGATATTATAAACCCAAAGGAATAATAAACCCAAGAGATTAATACTGAAAACCCAAGGGATTATGAATCCAAGGGAATAATATTAAACCCAAGGGACTAATATTATAAACCCAAGGTATAAAAACCTTAAGATAAATATTAAAAATACTAAAATAAACATGGTTGAGCATGGTTGATTTTCATATTGAGACAAGCCTTGTCACAATGCGACATTGGACCATGGTTGATTATGGTTAACCATTGTTGAATAATATTAAGCCCTAGGAATATGAACCCTTAGATCAATAAACCCAAGGTATTTATATTATATACCCAAGGGAATAATAAACCTAAGGGATAACAATTATAAACCCAAGGTATATAAACCGTAACATCAATATTATAAACCTTAAAATAAACGTGGTTGATCATGGTTGACTATGGTGGATTTCCATATAGAGGCAATCCTTGTCACAATGCAATGCTGGACCTTGGTCAACCATGGGTGACCATGATTGATTTTCATATCGAGACAATCTTTGTGAGATGCAACATTAGACCATGGTTGACAATTATTAATATTATGAACGTAATGCATTGATATTATAAAGCCAAGGGATTAATATTAAAACCCCAAGGGACTATGAACCCAAGGGAATAATATTAAACACAAGGGACTAATATTATAAACCCTAACATAAATATTATAAGCACTAAAATAAACATGATTGACCATCGTTGATTTCCATATTGAGACAATCCTTATCTTAATTCCATGTTAGACCATGGTTAACCATGGTTGACATGATAATAAACCATGGTTGACTGGGGAATAATAAACCCAAGAAATAAATATTATAAACACAAAGGAACAATAATCCCAATGGATTAATAGTAAAACCCCAAGGAGTTATGAACCTAAGGGAATAATATTAAACTCAAGGGACTAATACTATAAACCCAAGGTATAAAAACCATAAGATATATATTACAAATAGTAAAAAAAACATGGTTGAGCATGGTTGATTTTCATATTGAGACAATCCTTGTCACAATGCAACATTCGACCATGGTTGAACATGATTGACCGTTCTTAGATAATATTAAACCTTAGGAATATGAATGATTATATCAATAAATCCAAGGGATTGATATTATAAACCCAAGGGATTGATATTATAAACCTAAGGGAATCAGAAACCTAAGGTATAAAAATTATAAACCCAAGGTACATAAACCCTAACATGAATATTATAAACCCTAAAATAAACATTGTTAACCATGTTTTATTTTCATATAGAGACAATCCTTGTCATTATGCAATGATGGACCATGGTTCAACATGGCTTACCATGATTTATTTTCAGATTGAGACAATCTTTGTGAGAAGAAATCGTTGGACCATGGTTGACCATGGTTGATTTCCATATCCATATGTTTTGACCATGGTTCAACATGGTTTGCTATGATTGACCATGGTTTATCGTGATTAATATTATAAACCTAATTGATTGATATTATAAACCCAAGTGAATAAGAAACCCAAGAGATTAATATTAAAACCCCAAGGGATTATGAACCCAAGGGACTAATATTACAAACCTAACGTATATAAACCCTAAGATAAATATTATAAACACTAAATAAAACATGATTAACCATGGTTTATTTTCATATTGAGACAATACTTATCACAATGCCATGTTTGACCATGGTTGACCATGATTGATATTATAAACCCAAGTTAATAATAAACCCAAGGCATTGATATTATGAACCCAAGGGAAATGTAAACCTAAGGGATTAATACTAAAAACCTAAGGGATTATGAACCCAAGGGAATATTATAAAATCCAAGGGACTAATGTTATAAACTGAACATTGGGAAAACCTAATATAAATATTACAAACACTAAAATAAACATGGTTTATTTTCATGGTGAGACAATCCTTGTCAAAATGTGATATTCAACCATGGTTGACCATGGTTGGCTATGATTGATAATGATTGAGCATGATTTATATTATAAACCTAAGGGAATAATAAACCCATTGGATTGATATTATAAACCCAATGGTATAATAAACCCTAGGGATTAATACTAAAACCCAAAGGGGTTATGAACCCAAGGGAATAATATTAAACCGAGGAGACTAATATTATAAACCCACCTATATAAACCCTAAGATAAATATTATAAACACTAAAATAAACATGATTGACCATCGTTGATTTCCATATTGAGACAATCCTTATTACAATTCCATGTTCTACCATTGTTGACCATGGTTGTCATCATAATAAACCATGGTTGACCGAGGAATAATAAATCCAGGCTATTGATATTATAAACCCAAGGGATTAATACTAAAACTGTAAGGGGTTATGAACCTAAGGGAATAATATTAAACCCAATGGACTAATATTATAAACCCGAGGTATATAAACCTTAAGTGTAGACAAGTTTTTTCATAATGCGATACCGGATCATGATGACCACAATTGACCATGGTTAGGTATTGTTGACCATGGTTGACCATGATTGATCTTATAAACCCAAGGGATTGATATTACGAACCTAATGGAAACATAAACCTAGGGGATTAATACTAAAATTCCAAGGGATTATGAACTCAAGGGAATAATATTAAACCCAAGGCATTAATATTATAAACCTGTTGTGACCTATAACAACCCCCCATTTCATATCATTATTATTCTCAAAACTATAATGTGAAATGGGTCCCTTTTTAATTTTAATTGGTATCAACTTAGTGTTACTCAAAAGGGTCTGAAAAAAAAATATAAAACATTACTAAACCTTTTTGATAAACCGATTAAAGGTCTTATATATGTATATGATTAATCTTTTATGATTGCGATAAAGCGATCGCAAGATCGCATATCACAATGACAAAGGAGGCATAACTTAAAGACCCATTCGTTTTCTCCAACGCGACAACTCGCAATAGGCTATCGGATATCGGCAATAATAAGTTGGCACAATAAAATTCCTTTTCGCTCCGATGCGATGCGATATCACTATCGGCGATCGGCGATTTACCATGCATGCTTTCAAAGTGCCCAGTTAATACTCCCGACGCGATGCGATATCACTATTGGCGATCAGGGATTCCAAATGCAACCAATGTAACGATTTAAGATTTCCCCGACGCCCGATTGCGATAAGGCCAAAAGCGCAAATTTCAAAAAATCTTAAAGCAGAGTTATTACGTTTAATTCGTATTAAAAGCCTTATCTTCCGAATAGCCATTCATCTGCGCTCAACTGCCAAAACATCCAAGGCACGCTTAAACAAATCATTCGGCCAATAATCGAAATGATGGGCATTTAAAGGATTGACAGGTCTTAATGGTCATTTAATGAAACAGTAAGCCAAAAAAATCTTTTCACAGATTGTATCCGAGGCCACCTTAAGTTAATCATTCGTCATGCATTGATCGATATATATCTCGCTCATATTCAGTTTTGCGTTATCAATTTTCTGCATTACGTTCATTTTCACTCCTGTGCAGAACTCTTCCGAAGTAACAAATTCAAGCAGAATGGGGAAGAAGTCTAAGAAAACTGCAATCGCTTCCACTTCGCCGGCCACAGGACAACCCATCATTGATCCAGGAACTAAAAAGAAAGGATTGATATCGGATATTACATGTCTAGGACTTGGCAAAACTACTTGGCAAAGTACCTATAATTTGATTGAGGCCGAAGAACCAAAGAACATAGTAGTACAAGCCTTAGCAGATAGCACTCGAAAATCTGATGCTACTCTAAAGGACTTAGCCTACTCTTTCCTTCATCGGATAGCAGCTCGGGAACAAATTCTCTCATATACAGATGTAGTGAGATGGGAAATTCAGGAAATCCCAATCACAGAGATGGGAGAATCTTAGGTTCATTTCAAGCTGATGATTTGAGGCAAATGTATCATTTGCCTGAACCAGAGAAGAAGTAGAACATGACATTTCTGGAGAAATTCTGAGATGAGAACGAAACTGAATCCGAACCCATTCGGGAATGGAGGCAAAATCCAGCAAAACACAAGCATGAATCTTCGAGTAAGTACTCGTTTGATTCGCTGTGCTCTTCTTATTGCTATGCTGGGATAATGATGTGTAGGTTGTGGGGGTTGCATGATTTCTCTAATTTTACTATAGAAATGGTTCCCTTGATGGAAGCGGCATGTAATGGTGAAATAATGGATTGGGCAACTATACTGTCTGATAAGCTAGCAACCGCAGTTCTTGATTTTAGAACCAAATCCCGCGTCACTGAAAGGCTTATTCCCCCATTTTACTATAGTGCTTATATGCTAGACATCCTGTGTTTTAAATCTGAATTTCCGGTGCTTGGATGGAGGTGGACTTCGCAAGACCCCACGCCCATTCACATATACCATCAGAAATTGTGGAAAACTTACTACAAGAACCATTTATACCAAATATGCAACGGCTTTATGTGGCCCATTCATCATTCTATCTTTAATAAGCATGCCACTAAGATTTCCTACCAAGCAGGGATTGATTTGACATCAATAGGAAGTTGGTTCGGGGAGGAAAAGTTTACTTATATCAGAATTTTTGGCAGTCAAGCCAAACCTCACTTTCTTCCTTTGTACATACCTGATAAACTGCTGGCCAGGGAGATAGCCTATCAGATTATCTCCAAAGGAGTTACACAAACTCTAAAAAATAATAAGAAGCAGGTCTGGCCCTCTTTTCCCCTAAGATGTGGTATCTACACTCTACATGATTTCAAACATGCAGAGAAAGAATCTGAAAAAATAAAGGCATTAACTCTAGCAACTCTCCCTAGTAGGCGATTTGATCCATGCAAAGTCGCCTATAATGCACTTGAACAGGCCAAATTGACCAAGTTTGAGCATAAAGAAGATAAGTTTGATGATTTGTTCTCATTAGCTGAGTCAATGTACCAAGTTAAATCGTTGGCTATAATCGAATACAAAGATGAAGGATTAGTTGAATTCAACAGACTTAGAGAACAGAGGTTGCAAAATATGCCTCTAGATCTGTTAGTGACAACCCCAACAACAGAATCAAGCGAGCTTGAGCAACGACTTATTAAAGAACCTCCTATTACATCAAAGCAACAGGAAGAAGTGCATATGAAAAAACAAGAGGAGACCCAGGCGAAAGAGTAGGAACAGAGCAGTATTAAGTGAATGAAAATACTGAAATTGACCTGAAATTGCTCCAGGAATGGCAGCAATTCAATTCAATTATCGGTAATCTTGAGTGCTCTAAAGATGACGAGACATCAAAAGAGGTTAATACATAGGAGGCAACTTCAAAACAGGTTTTAGGTGAAACCAACGTCCTACCCAGTTCAAAAGAAGTAGAGATAATCCCAAAGGATCCTTCCGACTAGGTTATTTTGCAGATAGAAGAAATTCCTCCCTTAGATGTCTTCTATAGCCCGAGACACAAAGTTGTGGTGAAATTACAGAGGAAGAGGAGAAGGACTGATCAACCTTCCCTATTCCCAGAACAAATAGTGATGCGCAATGTGCTTTGGAAAGAGGAATTTGACCCCTCTGATGATTTAACAAAACTATCACAATATGCTGGAGCCTATTCGGTGGCGACAATAGACAAGGCATCAGAGGTGAACAGTTTATTGAAAACAAAAGACCAAGAGATCTTTTCACTACAAGCGCAAATATCAGAAGCACAGCAAAAGGCGGAGCAGGCAGAACAACAATTGGTAATACAACAACAAATAAATAACCAATTGACTAAACAATTGCAGGAAGAGAAGCAGAGGATTGATGATAGCGTAGCTCAAAAGCAGAAGGAGCTATCTGAGGCATTGGCGTAACTAAAAGCATTGAATGAACAAATGTTGAAGTCAAAAGATGAGAAGATTTCTCAACTATTAGCCGAGCTAAAAACAACAAAGAAACTTCCATAGATAGATGAATTCAAAGTAGAGGCATTACAAATAAACAAGGGATTGATAAATCAGATAAAGCTTTTATGTCAACAAATCGCCCAAGCGGAACCATTATGTGATTTAACGACATCAATAAGTGAGAAATCGGAAAAAGCTAGAACAGACTTGGATCAAGCCGAAGAAACATTAACCAATTTTCTTGAGTGGCAAGATACCGATCAGGGACAGGCGGCTAATTTACCAAGGATTTTAGAATCACATAAAGAGATATTATTTACAGAATGGCAGTTTCAGTTAATGAAGGCAGAAAGAGCAATTTCAAGATGAAAATCAACCACTAGTAATTTGGTTGAATTGGTTAATAATACTCTCTACTTGTCTAACATGATCTCTCAATATACTCTAGGTAAACTGACAGCAGCTAAAACATTGGAGCAGTCATGTTATCCAGAACTAGAGAAAAATAGAAGATTAATCAGAGGAATCAACAATTTGACATGGGACGCCTATTGGTTCTTTTTAGTCAAACCACACAGCCAGAGAGCCACCCTCAAATGCCTTACAAATGCAATCGGGTATATCATTCCCGATATTCAGGATGCCACCTATGCCGCCCAACTCAATTCTCGCCTCAACAGACCACCCAAAGTGGAGCCAATGCTCGCGATAAGTTAGCTCAGGTTTAAAGGCAAACAGCCTGAATGATGATTCATGCTGCCGACTGCGAGATCGCTGTGAAGGAGATATTTAACATCAATTGATACTAATTAAGTAGGATTTTAGTTTCCTAGATATTTAGCTTAGTTTAGTATTTATAGACCCTTTCATGTATTTAGAAAGGGTCGTAAAAGTTTTGTATATGACTTAAACCCTGAAGTTGCACTATTGTACTTCAGGGATATTCTTTTATAAAACTGGACCAATCATTCTGATTTTGACAAAGAAGCTTTTATGCAAATGTGCACTACTGTCTTTGCTTGAAAGTATTTCTGCATTGGAGGAAGAATTTCAAATAGCGATTGATATTGGGATTGATTAGCAACTCATATGGTACTATTATCTATGTCTGAACTCATTCTTTTTATATGAATTGTCATTTGATCTCTCTTGCTATTATCAGATATATATATGTCTTTTAACAGCATTCTTTATTCATTCCACTATTGGATGTTTAGAGTGTGCTTTTCTTCTAATCATGTATGCATCGATGATATAAATGATAAGTGTAGCAATATTGTGTTAATCACTTTGTTTAACTATTTAAATGAAGTAATATTTGAATGAATAAATATCTATTTTTATTTGATAGAGTCATCTATATGCAGGTCGATAGACAAGGATCATCAAATGCTACATTTCCAAAGAATAATTGCTCCCAGGATTAGTATTAGTTCTTTTATTCTCGCTGATAGATTAAGTTATTTGCCTATCATTAGATTAGATAACCAATCACTCTTCCACCCCTTTCATTCATTATTAGGAAATTGGTCCCATTATATCCAGTCGGAGCCACCATCCCAAACAGAAAAGGAGTTGTATTAAGGTCCAGACCGGGTGGTTATCCCCCAATATTGATACAACGATTTTCGGGGCATCAACATTTTTGGCGCTAGAAGGAGGGCCATCCACTATGAATGGCGAGTAAGTGAAAACCTACAGACCATTCACAGAGTAAATCACCCTCCACCTCTCCTCGGACCTCTCATTTGCACTCTGAAATATCAATATCCAGACGAGAAGAGGAAGGATCAACTACTACTGCTCAACCTCATTATACTTTAGAGCATTTAAGCACGGAGTCCCCTGAAGTTCATTATATCATCCAGAAACTTGAAGGCTTCTCGATTTCACCTCCTAGATCTGAGGTATCACAAGGCAGTCAGACTTCACAATTCCACTTACCTCATCACCTTACCATACTTCAAAGTGAAAAACTCGGCATTGAACCACCTAAGTTGCCTTTACCCCAAAGGAAAAGGATTAAAAAGAACACTGAAGGTTCTGGTAGTGAAACCTTTTCTCCATCATCTTCCATCTCATCATCACCAGTGCAGAGTCAAACACCCACTTCGCCATTACATATTATTGTTCACCAAGGGACTTCACCTCCAACATCACAATCTTTTCAGTCTTCATTTCCACCTCCTCTCCAATCACCTGGAACACCACAGGCAATCGTTGGTACTCCCAAAATGGCTCAAAAACCATGGAGAAGTCCTGGTGCAGTCATTATGACTGTGCCTTTACATCCGTTACCTGATTATCTAGAGAAATGGTTACCAAAATTCAATCCAGATGCTGGAACATTAGTTGAGGAACACATAAATAATTTTATGTTGTCAGTTAATTTGAAGGGAGTATCAGAAGAAGATGTACTTAGATTGTTCCCCTACACATTACAAGGATCAGCAGGGTCTTGGCATTTTTCCTTGCCCTCTGGATCCATCACCAGTTGGAATGTCTTTTAGGAACAGTTTCTTACCAAATACGGCGATGATAGATCGTTGGCTACACTCATCGATGACCTTTCCAATCTAAGGATCGAGTCAAGAGAACCAATTAAGGAGTTCAACTCCCGATTTAACAAACTCTTGAACAAAATCCATACCGATGATAAGCCAAGTGAACAAATTAGAAGCAAATGGTACATTACAGCCTTACCCTCAAACATAGCCATTTTTGTAGATAGGGATAAAAAACCTACATTGGCTGAAAACATGAAAGAAGCCCTCGCTGTCGAAAAATTTGTAATTGCTTTGGAAAAGAAAGTTGCTCTAGAGGAACGGAAATCCAAAAAAGTGTCTTTCAAGGATGATTCAAAAAGAAAATCACAAAAGATCCATACGACATGGAGGGCCTTCAAAAAGCCCTCAAAACCATGTCAAATGGAATGGTTGAGATTAAGAAACAAGTAGCAGAGTCCTCAACAAAGAAACCTTATAGGAATTTTAAGAAGCCTGAGTCCAAGCCTCCAATTGTTATATCCTATGCAGATTCAGATCCTGAGGAACAAGAAGAAGAAGAAACAATTATACCATCCGATGAATTAGAAGAAAAGGAAGTCGTTGAATGCCATGGAATGTGGGACTTTATACTGCCTAACTCCAATACTGAAGCCGAACAAGAAGCCTTTCCTGTGACTACCAGGAGTAAAAGTACTCCTGAACCTGTTCAGGCCAATTCAAAGAAAAGGAGTGTGGGTACAAATACTACAAAGGAAAAGGTACCCACAAGGAAGCCAACCGCGCCAGTATCTCAAAATCAACCATCCTCCTCCAATATACCTACATCATCTAAGACGTTGGTAGTATCCGACTCAATGGACTATAATATTGTTGATGATATGAAAAAGACTAAAGCAAACATCACCATGTTTGAACTCAGTAAATTAAAACATCAACAAAAATTACTTCTCAAAGAACTCAATGCAGTTCCTTCTTCGCCTCTTCCCAGTACTAAAGCTGCAAGCGATTCAGGACAACCACCTTCTGGTAGAGTTGAGGCAACTGATACGATTCTAATTGGAGATAGATCAAATTCCCATACTCCTCCTTTCCTCTTAACATATGAAATTTACAATCGAAATCTACATAACTACTTAATTGACTCTGGGGCATCATCCAATATAATGCCAGCTTCAGTTCATTCAAAACTGAACATAGAACCTCAGAAATGTTCAATTCACATTGTGCAGTTAGATAGAACTAAAGTTCAGGTTTTAGGGGAAATAAACTCTGTTACAATCCAGTTATCGGCCGATCCACGAGTGGTTCAAAGGATTGATATCTTAATCGCCGATATACCTAAGTTCTATGGTTTAATTTTAAGCAAGGATTGGTTAGAATAGCTTCATGGGTATATTTCTACCGATTGGTCTCACATGTGGCTTCCCTATAAAGGTAAGCCGAATCAAATAAAAATCGATCGGGAGAAACACATGACCCACACTGTTACAGAGTTCAAACAAGAAAATCAACCAGTTGCATTTAAGAACAATATCTTAGGAAACTATTCTTCTGAATCATTCTTTGGCAATTATATTGCCCAACCATCTCCTTTCTCGGTAAACAATTTCACATCACAAATCAAAAAAATTTCACAAACTGACAGGTCTAGATGTGTTAATGTTACTGAGAATTTTGTAAATAAGATTGTAGATAATTCTTTATTTTGGTCTTTATATTTCGATGGGTCCAAGTCTAGCGAAGGATCAGGAGTAGGATGCACTTTGGTTAGCCCACAAGGAGAAAAAACAATGCTGTCCTGTAGGCTAGAGTTTGAATGTACAAATAATACAGCTGAGTACGAAGCATTAGTCCAAGGACTATATAAAGCGATTGGCCTCAAGGTCCAATATTTGAAAGTGTTTGGAGATTCTGAAATCATTTTTAAGCAAGTAAGGAATACAATTCATTGTCTTTCAAACCATGTAAAACATTATCAGTCGCTGGTATAGGAACTCACCTCACACTTTTTGGCATTCAATATTTCTTCCATTCCCAGGTCTCAAAATTCAGCAGCCGACTTGTTAGCCAATGTCGCTTCCAAGCTCCTACCTTCAGAAGATTATAGCCCAGATAGATTTTTAGTAGAATTACTTTTTAGGCCATCAATTCCTGACAATGTCACTAATTGGAGAGTATTCAACCGCGATGAAGACATTTTACAGTTTTTAACCTCCGAAAAATCCTATGATGACCAAATCATTGAGGAAAATGAGCACGATATTCAAATGCGAGGTAAACATGAGGAAAATTAAATCCCAAAGCCTGTGGTGAAGCTTGAGGATCTTTACGATATTAAAGACATGTTTAAATCTGTAACCAATACAAAACTCCAAAGTTCTACCTTAAGGTTTGAATTGATAAACCTTGGCACCGAGCAAACTCCTCAAAACATTAACTTAGGATTAGGACTTTCCGTGGAAGAAAAGGAAGCATTCATCATACTGTTATGGAAAAATAAACATGTTTTTGCTTGGAAAAATGACGATCTAAAGACATATGATACATCCATTATCCAGCATACCATTCCAATGCTTCCCGAACAGAAACTAGTTCAACAAAAGTTGAGGAAAATACATCCAAACTTAGAGAGTCAAATAAAATTAGAACTCAATAAACTCTTGAAAGCAAAGATTATTTTTCCCGTTCGGCACTCAAACTGGGTCTCCAATATGGTGCCAGTCAGAAAAAAAATGGCGACATCAGGATTTGTATCGATTTCAGAAATTTGAATAAAGCGAGCTTAAAAGATAATTTCCCATTACCTACTATGGAGCAGATACTCCAATCAGTGGCAGGCTCTGATTTAATGTCCTTTTTGGACGGTTTTTCAGGATATAAACAAATTTTGGTCCATCCTGATGACTGACTCAAAACCACGTTCAGAACAAAATGGGGAACGTATGCGTATCAAAAAATGCCTTTCGGACTTATTAATGCAGGAGCCACATTCCAAAGAGTGATGGATATAGCTTTTAAGGGGTTGATTTAACAAAACAGTAGTCGTCTACTTAGACGATATTACTGTATTTTCTAGAGAGAGATCCAATCATTTGCATGATTTAAATCAAATCTTTCAACGCTGCAAGAGATATGGTATTTCACTTAACCCTAAAAAATCCTTCTTCGCTCTTGATCAAGGAAAGCTCTTAGGCTTTATTGTTTCTAAAGATGGTATTTATATTGATCCGAACAGGATCAAAGAAAACTCTGAAATCCATTTTCCTCATAATAAAAAATCCATGCGGACATTTTTAGGCCAAATCAATTTTGTTAAGAGATTCGTTCCAGACTTTTCGCAAATCATTTTGCCACTTCAAACTATGATTAAGAAAAATTCAGTCTTTAGATGGGGATCGGCAGAAAAAGAAGCATTTGATTTAATCAAACAATCAATAATTAATGCCCCCGCTTTAAATACTCCTAATTTTTCCAATCAATTCACATTGTATACTATCACATCCGATTTATCTTATTCAGCAGTACTCACACAAATCAACAATCACAATTTGGAAGCACCCATTTCATTCTATAGTTCAAATCTTCAGGGTGCTGAATTGAATTTCTCCGAAGTAGAAAAAAAATCCTTTATTGTGTATAAAGCTATCAAACATTACAGACCCTTCCTTTTAAAATCCCATACAAAAGTTATAGTTCCTTTCCCTTCAGTAAGGCATTTATTAATCCAAAGGGAATTGGGTGAAAAAAGGGCAAACTGGGTTACAGAACTTCAAGAATACGACTTAGAAATTAAACCAACAAAGCTTGTTAGAGGCCAAGGTTTTTGCAGGTTATTAGCAGGAGCATCTCACATTCAAGAATCGGGTGACACTGATCAAACTTAAGAGGTCAACCAGATAAGTATCGTTGACTCTGGATCACAATATGTTGACTTAATCTTTTATTTGAAAAATGGATATGCACCTCCCAACCTGTCTTACAAAAACAAAAGGGCCATTAGATTGAAAACAAAAAATTTCACAATTATTGATGATGTGCTTTTTAGGCAAAACTATGACTCAATTTTATTAAGATGCCTAGAAAAACCTGAGGCACAAAAGGTTTTGGAGGAATTACATGATGGACCGGCAGGAGGACACTTTGAAGCTGATACAACAGCTCACAAAATCATCCATGATGGATATTATTGGCCCACTCTGTTTAGAGATGCTCGTGAATATGTAAGGAAATGCCAGACTTGTCAAACTTCTAGTGGAAGACAAAGAAAACCAGCCTTCCCTTTGCAACCAGTCAACATTGAACAATCATTTGAGCAATGGGGATTGGACATCATTAGAGAAATTACTCCACATTCTTCCAAACAGCATAAGTATATCCTTACCGCTACTGATTATTTTACCAAGTGGGTTGAAGCAATTCCTTTAAAGACAACAAATTCTGAAGCAATTATTGAATTCATAGACCAATTCATCATTACCAGGTTTGGTGTCCCAAATGCTCTTGTTTTTTATAATGCATCTGACTTCTCAGGAAATGCTATGTTTGATTTTGCTATTAAAAGAGGATTTAAACTGAAATATTCTGCTAATTATTATCCCCAGGGTAATGGTTTAGCAGAATCTACAAATAAAAATTTGATTAAAATTATTAAGCGAACTATCGAACAGAATCATAAAAATTGGCACAAATCCTTAATATTTGCATTATGGGCTGATAGGATAATGCAAAAGACTTCCATAGGTTCTTCCCCGTTTAATCTTGTGTATGGAAAAGAAGCAGTGCTTCCAACAAATCTTGTCCTTCCTTCTCTAGCCCTAGTTCAATTTATTGAAGAAAATCCTTCTTCTTCTATACAACTTAGACATGACCAAATTCTAAAATTGGAAGAAGAAAGAGAAATAGCTAAGATTATTCATACGAAACATCAGCAAATCATCAAGTCATCCTTTGATTCAGTCTCATCTGGTTCAAAAAAATTTCAAGTCGGTGATTTAGTTCTGAAATGGGACAAAGCCCATGAAGATAAGGGAAAACACACCAAGTTTCAGAAGATGTGGCTCAGACCATTTCAGATCTGTGAAAATATAGGCCATTCGACCTTCATATTACAAGATTTATCAGGTTTGAGAGATTCTCTCCCTGTTAATGGCCTTATTTTAAAGAAATTCTTCAATTGAGGAGGTAACCCCTTCTCCTTTTAATAGAATTTTGTAGTTTGTAGGAGCATTAGAAAATAAAGTTATGGGGTGTCTTCCATTGACCTTTGCTATACTTAAGAGTTGCTCAAAACAAGTAGTGTGATATTTACTTTTAAAAAAATAGAAGTCTTAAACAAAAGGGGTAATTTCTAGGAAATTAGATATAATTGCATTTTGGAACCACACTTCAATTTTTGTGAATGCCTCTCAAAGTTTAGAAATATTGTAAATCATTTTATGTTTTCAAATTGGTCTTAAGAAGGTTATCAATATCAAAATAGGGACTAATCCAATTTCAGCATCTTCAACTCTTACCTTGTCATCAATTTACTCTTAAGGAGAAAATTGTCCATCCCACTCACCAAAGCTTGTGATTACTCAGAGTGTAATTCTAAAATATTGGATATAAAGGATAAGAGGTCTTATTACAAGCCCGCTTACCATGTTCATAGGGAAATAGTTTAAACCGACATTACCAATACTGCATACCAAAACAGGGTAATGGCTTTAATTATAAGACAAGGGGTCTCATCACGAGCCAGCTTGTTCGGTTAAATTACTACCAGTGAATGGCATTGTCACTCACCTGGCCACCAAACCAGGACAATGGCTTTTTATCTTACAAAATAATAGAAAAGTAGAAAAGAAATGCAAAATGTGAAAAGCATGTTTTGAATTCATTCTGTTAATCATACTCTAAGATGAATGGGACAATGGACAATAACGTGGTTAAAAGGTATCCCTGTCAAAACTATGAACGTTTGCTGGCAGCAGAGGCTCTACCTATGACAAAGGAGTTAATTCTAAAAGTTGATTTGGAAAGGTTTTCTGTTTTATCATTAACAACCAATAGAAGGCCAATTTAAAATTTAGAATGTATCTAATTTTAAACAAGAGAGGGAATTAGCAAAGATAGTTTCATTTTATTTGGAATGCATATATACCTAGTTATATTAGAACTTTCCCCTTTGGTGAAATCTCTATTTTGAAAAAGTTTAAGTATTTCCATACTTTTTAGAGATAACTGTTTCTTCCAACGAATCGCCAATTGTTGTGACCTATAACAACCCCCAATTTCATATCATTATTATTCCCAAAACTATAATGTGAAATGGGTCCCTTTTTAATTTTAATTGGTATCAACTTAGTGTTACTCAAAAGGGTCCGAAAACAAAATAAAAAACATTACTAAACCTTTTTGATAAATCGATTAAAGGTCTTATATATGTATATGATTAATCTTTTATGATTGCGATAAAGCGATTGCAAGATCACATATCGCAATGACAAAGGAGGCATAACTTAACGACCCATTGGTTTTCTCCGACGCGACAACTCACAATAGGCTATCGGATATCGGCAATAATAAGTTGGCACAATAAAATTCCTTTTCGCTCTGATGCGATGCAATATCGCTATCGGTGATCGGTGATTTACCATGCATGCTTTCAAAGTTCCCAGTTAATACTCGCGATGTGATGCGATATCACTATCGGCGATCGGGGATTCCAAATGCAACCAATGTAATGATTTAAGATTTCCCCCATGCCCAATTGCAATAAGGCCAAAAGCGCAAATTTCAAAAAATCGTAAAGCAAAGTTATTACGTTTAATTCGTATTAAAAGCCTTATCTTCCGAATAGCCATTCATCTGTGCTCAACCACCAAAACATCCAAGGCACGCTTAAACAAATCATTCGGCCAATAATCGAAATGATGGGCATTTAAAGGATTGGTAGGTCTTAACGTCCATTAAATGAAACAGTAAGCCAAAAAATTCTTTTCACAGATTGTATCTGAGGCCACCTTAAGTTAATCATTCGTCATGCATTGATCGATATATATCTCGCTCATATTCGGTTTTGCGCTATCAATTTTCTGTATTACATTCATTTTCACTCCTGTGCAGAACTCTTCCGAAGTAACGAATTCAAGCAGAATGGGGAAGAAGTGTAAGAAAACTGTAATCGCTTCCGCTTCGCCGGCCACAGGACAACCCATCGTTGATCCAGAAACTAAAAAGAAAGTATTGATATCAGATACTACATGTCTAGGACTCGGCAAAACTACTTGGCAAAGTACCTATAATTTTATTGAGGCCGAAGAACCAGAGAAGACAGTAGTACAAGCCTCAGCAGATAGCACTCAAAAATCTGATGCTACTCTAAAGGACTTAGCCTACTCTTTCCTTCATCAGATAGTAGCTCGGGAACAAATTCTCCCATATATGGATGTAGTGAGATGGGCAATTCAGGAAATCCCAATCATAGACAGAACCTTCAGTACCAGAGATGGGAGAATCTTTGGTTCATTTCAAGCTGATGATTTGAGGCAAATGTATCATTTTCCTGAACCAGAGAAGAAGTACAACACGACATTTCTGGAGAAATTCCGAGATGAGAACGAAATTGAATCTGAACCCATTCGGGAATGGAGGCAAAATCCAGCAAAACACAAGCATGAATCTTTGGGTAAGTACTGGGTTGATTCTATGTGCTCTCCTTATTGCTATGCTGGGATAATGATGTGTAGATTGTGGGGGTTGCATGATTCCGCTAATTTTACTATAGAAATGGTTCCCTTGATGGAAGCAGCATGTAATGGTGAAATAATGGATTGGGCAACTATACTGTCTGATAAGCTAGCAACCGCAGTTCTTGGTTTTAGAACCAAATCCCGCGTCACTGAAAGGCTTATTCCCCCATTTTACTATAGTTATTATATGCTAGACATCCTATGTTTTAAATCTAAATTTCCTATGCTCGAATGAAGGTGGACTTCGCAAGACCCCACGCCCATTCACATATACCATCAGAAATTGTGGAAAACTTACTAGAAGCACCATTTATACGAAATCTACAACGGCTTTATGTTGCACATTCATCATTCTATCTTTAATAAGCCTGCCCCTAAGATTTCCTACCAAGCAGGGATTGATTTGACATCAATAGGAAGTTGGTTCGGGGAGGAAAAGTTTACTTATATTAGAATTTTTGGCAGTCAAGCCAAACCTCACGTTCTTTCTTTGTACATACATGATAAACTGCTGGCCAGGGAGATAGCCTATCAGATTAACTCTGAAGGAGTTACACAAACTCTAAAAAAGAATAAGAAGCAGGTCTGGCCCTCTTTTCCCCTGAGATGTGGTATCTACACTCTACATGATTTCAAACATGCAGAGAAAGAATCTAAAAAAATAAAGGCATTAACTCTAACAACTCTCCCTAGTAGGCGATATGATCCACGCAAAGTCGCCTATAATGCACTTGAACAGGCCAAGTTGACCAAGTTTGAGCATAAAGAAGATAAGTTTGATGACTTGTTCTCATCAGCCGAGTCAATGTACCAAGTTAAATCACTGGCTATAATTGAATACAAAGATGAAGGATTAGTTGAATTCAACAGACTTAGAGAACAGAGGTTGCAAACTCTGCCTCTAGATCTATTAGCGACAACCCCAACAACAGAATCAAGCAAGCCTGAGCAATGACTTATTAAAGAACTTCCTGTTACATCAAAGCAACAGGAAGAAGTGCATATGAAAAAACAAGAGGAGACCCAAGCAAAAGAGCTGGAACAGAGCAGTATTAATGTGAATGAAAATACTGAAATTGACCCGAAATTGCTCTAGGAATGGCAGCAATTCAATTCAATTATCGGTAATCTTGAGTGCTCTAAAGATGACGAGACATCAAAAGAGGTTAATACACAGGAGGCAACTTCAAAACAGGTTTCACGTGAAACCAACTTCCTACCCAGTTCAAAAGAAGTAGAGATAATCCCAAAGGATCCTTCCGACCAGGTTATTTTGCAGATAGAAGAAATTCCTCCCTTAGATGTCTTCTATAGCCCGAGACACAAAGCTGTGGTGAAACGACAGAGGAAGAGGAGAAGGACTGATCAACCTTCCCTGTTCCCAGAACAAACAGTGACGGGAAATGTGCTTTGGAAAGAGGAATTTGACGCCTCTGATGATTTAACAAAACTATCACAATATGCAGGAGCCTATTCGGCGGTGACAATAGACAAGGCATCAGAGGTGAGTAGTTTATTGAAAACAAAAGACCAAAAGATCTTTTCACTACAAGCGCAAATATCATAAGCACAGCAAAAGGCGGAGTAGGAAAAACAGCAATTGGTAATACAACAACAAATAAATAACCAATTGACTAAACAATTGCAGGAAGAGAAACAAAGGATTGATGACAGCGCAGTTCAAAAGTAGAAGGAGTTATCTGAGGCATTGGTGCAACTAAAAGCATCGAATGAACAAATGCTGAAGTCAAAAGATGAGCAGATTGCTCAACTATCAGCCCAGCTGGAAACAACAAAGAAACTTCCATAGATAGATGAATTCAAAGTAGAGGCATTACAAATAAACAAGGGATTGATAAATCAGATAAAGCTTTTATATCAACAAATCGCCCAGGCGGAACCATTATGCGATTTAATAACATCAATAAGTGAGAAATCGGAAAAAGCTAGAACAGACTTGGATCAAGCCGAAGAAACATTAACCAATTTTCTTGAATGGCAAGATACCGATCAGGGACAGGCAGCTAATTTACCAAGGATTTTAGAATCACATAAAGAGATATTATTTACAGAATGGCAGTCTCGGTTAATGAAGGCAGAAAGAGCAATTTCAAGATGCAAATCAACCACTAGTAATTTGATTGAATTGGTTAATAATACTCTTTACTTGTCTAACATGATCTCTCAATGTACTCCAGGTAAATTGACAACATCTAAAACATTGGAGCAGTCATGTTATCCATAACTAGAGAAAAATAGAAGATTAATCGTAGGAATCAACAGTTTGACATGGGACGCCTATTGGTTCTTTTTAGTCAAACCGCACAGCCAGAGAGCTGCCCTCAAATGCCTTATAGATGCAATCGGGTATATCATTCCCGATATTCAGGATGCCACCTATGCCGCCCAACTCAATTCTCGCCTCAACAGACCACCCAAAGTGGAGCCAATGCTTGCGATAAGTCAGCTCAGGTTTAAAGGCAAAAAGCCTGGATGATGATTCATGTCGCCGACTACCAGATCGCTGTGAAGGAGATATTTAACATCAATTGATACCAATTAAGTAGGATTTCAGTTTCCTAGATATTTAGCTTAGTTTAGTATTTATAGACCCTTTCATGTATTTATAAAGGGTCGTAAAAGTTTTGTATATGACTTAAACTGTGAAGTTGCACTATTGTACTTCAGGGATATTCTTTTATAAAACTGGACCAATCATTCTGATTTTGACAAAGAAGCTTTTATGCAAATGTGCACCACTGCCTTTGTTTGAAAGTATTTCTGCGTTGGAGGAAGAATTTCAAATAACGATTGATATTGGGATTGATTAACAGCTCATATGGTACTATTATCTATGTCTGAACTCATTCTTTTTATATGAATTATCATTTGATCGCTCTTGCTATTATCAGATATATATACGTGTTTTAACAACATTCTTTATTCATTCCACTATTGGATGTTTACAGTGTGCTTTTCTTCTAATCATGTATGCATCGATGATATAAATGATAAGTGTAGAAATATTGTGTTAATCACTTTGTTTAACTATTTAAATGAAGTAATCTTTGAATGAATAAATATCTATGTTTATTTGATAGAGTCATCTATATGCCTGTCGATAGACAAGGATCATCAAACGCTACATTTCCAAAGAATAATTGTTCCCGGGATTAGTATTAGTTCTTTTATTCTCTCTGATAGATTAAGTTATTCGCCTATCATTAGATTTGATAACCAATCACTCATCCACCCCTTTTATTCATTATTGGGAAACTGGTCCCATTATATCCAGTCAGAGCCACCATCCCAAACGGAAAAGGAGTTGTATTAAGGTCCGGATCGGGTGGTTATCCCCCAATGTTGATACAACGACTTTCGGGGCATCAACAAAACCCAACATTGGTAAAAAGCAATGTAAATATTACAAACACTAAAATAAACATGGTTTATTTTCATGGTTAAACAATCATTGTCACAATGCGACATTCAACCATGGTTGGCCATTGTTGGCTATGATTGACAACAGTTGACCACTATTGATATTATAAACCTAAGGGAATAATAAACTCAAGGGATTGGTATTATAAAACCAAAGGAATAATAAACCCAAGGGATTAATACTAAAACCCCAAGGGATTATGAACCCAAGGGAATAATATTAATCCCAAGGGACTAATATTATAAACCCAAAGTATATAAACCCTAAGATAAATATTATGAACACTAAAATAAACATGATTGGCCTTCCTTGATTTTCATATTGAGACAATAATTATCATAATTCCATGTTGGAGCAATGCGGTTTATACATGTCGATATGCGTATATGAAGCATATATACAAGCACATTTGCCAATGTGGTTGATATATGTTGATAGGCCTATATCAACCAAATTAATAATTATTATCTTTATCTTTTTTTAAAACCAACTATTTGTGGCTCACACTTAAGAAAAGACATGTATTGACCTCTTACTTGTGATAATTATTTGATGTTTGAAAGGAAGTAAACCTAGCTATGTTGAAATATAATTTTTGTGTGTCTTTCTCTATGGGTGTAGGCTACTACCTATTTTTATTAAATTATTCAATCATTGGAATGGGTTAGTTTAGGCTAAACTAGTTAAACAATAGCCACGAAAGTGTAAACTAATTGCCTTACATTATTTTGAGATTGTATGAGTCATGAGAATATTTGTGCAAAACTGTAGAAGGTAATAGTTTTAACATGAGAATGATTTAATGATGAGTTGTATGATCTAGGGTTAGTTCTCCTTCACAAAGAGTTGCCTTAGGCTATATTCCCTATTCTATATAATTAGTAATATACATTCCCAATTGTGTATAGCAAGTCCTTGAAGCATCAAGTCCCACCTAAGACTAGAACACTAATAACACTCAGTAACAATATTTATAAGGTATCAAACAAAAAACTAGAAAAAGAACTCACAAAAAATCAATAACTCAAAATGAATTTTGAATGTAGTATAAAACATAAAACTAGTTGGAAGCATTTATGTATACCTATGTGCAAGTGTAGAATTGTGAATCTGAAGGAAAACAAGCCATGTTTGGAAAATGTACACTTTATTATTTACTCCATGGAAAAGTAACTAGCACAACCACATCTACCAATGTTGTTGATATACGTCGATAGGCATATATAATATATATATACAACCACATTTTCCAATGTGCCTATATCAATCGCATTAATAATTATTATGTATTTTTTAAGAGCAACTATTTATGATTATTAATAACTAATAAATAATAAGCTAACTATATTCTATATTTGATAGTATTTAATGATTATTAATATTAATATTAAATAATAATATATTTTTTTCTCGGTAAAAAGACTAAGTTTCTATTATATGTACATAACTGAAAATTACAAGCATTTTAGCGTGAGGTGACATGGATTCCATGGCAGCTTGATATGCCATGATACAGGCAGAATTGCACAAAAAACTCCCACGCAGGGGAACCTGAAAACCTTGAAACTATAAGACTACCTGTAGGTTCGATGAGGAGTACTCAGGACCGCTACCATACAGGCTTCAAACTCAAAATTCGACTCACCCGCGCAGGGGCAGACAAACTCGCTAACAGTCTCCCCTACCGACTCCCTTACAGACTCCCAGACAGACGCATAAACAAACGCGCTAACAGTTTCCCAAACTGACTCCCATACAGACTCCCAGACAGACTTTATCGCCCTTACAAAAAAGACAGAGATACAAAAAGGCTCTAAACCAGAGCGAATAGACATCCAAACCAGATAATTCGCGGAGAAGCAAGAGGAGGACCTGAGAGGGGGGATGAGTGCCAAATCAAGGGTGCGCTTGCGCTGGTTGCTCGTCCGCCAACGGCTTTTCTTCCACAATCTCGCACCACCCAAGTCCTTCCGGAATCCCCTTCCACATTGCAGCCCATTTGGCCGCGTCGCGTGCTCTTGCAGCTTGGGATGAGGAGGGGCTTCCCCTGATGGCTGGTGCTGAGGAGGAGGGTTCAATTGCAGGAGGAGGCGGAGGTAATTCAGGACCAGGAGGAGGCAGTGGTAGTTCAGGACTAGGAGCGTCGGCGGGAGGAGCTTCCCCTGCAAAAGGAGGACCTTCACCCTCAGCATCAGGGGTGCTGGTGAAGAGCACCGAAATGTGCGCGCTGATTCCTTGGGCAGCGCCCAACCTCCCCAGATTAAAGACCACCGACCCGAAAGCAGGAAGAGCAGGACCTTCCGGGCTTGCTCCGCCAACCTCCACAACTTGCTCGGCCAGGAGAGGAGCCACCCCAGCGCCACGGTAGCAGAAGTGGCAGCAGCAGTGGTGATGCTCCCTGCTAGCCTGCCCACGACCGCTTGATCTGTTTGAGCCTCTGCCTCTTCGGCACGGCTGTCTATGGCGGAGCCGAGCCATGGCGAGCTTGTCCGCTGCTTGACCAGGGAATTGGACCTCGTTCTGCCACCCTCCTTCTTCCCAAGCCTCCCATCGTCGTTCTGAAGTTGGACCTCTGTATACTGAGGGTAAAACCCGGTGGAAGGTGAGCAGAGGTGGCGGACTACCCAGCCAGCACCAGGCGTGCCCCCTCCATCGAACACCAGGAGACCAGACCCCCAACCAACAATGCTGATTGCCAAACAACTGCCTGGAGCCGTCCTCGACCGGGGATAAATACCCCTCGCCATTCCAGAACCAACCCTCGGCCCTCTCCTGACTGTCATCCATGGCAACAATAACTGCCCTGATCTACCACCCTGCCTTGAATGCGGATGGACGGCGGTCGAACAAGAGCAGTTATACTGCATGGGGGATGGCATGTGCCGTCACGTGGGGGCCAGGTGGCGCTCCCATCCTCGGCTCCATGGCACCCGCATCCGGGGATAATATTTTTAATAATTTGAGAATTGATGTAATACTTAATATAAAGAATAAGTGATAAAGTTTATCCATCACTATGTTTAGTGAATCTCTTTTCCTATATATAATAGGGGGAGATGGGTAAAAGATTGATCTTTGGTTTAATCTTTCCCTCTATTTCACCCTAATGATATCATTTTCTTTCTTTCTTACTCACTTGAATCTTAATATGTTATGACATTTAAGATACTTGTGTAAGGACCTAAGTTCTCACTAGGAGGTTGAATCCACGACATATGGAAGTCGGGGCTACCCCATCCCCATGACAATTTGTGTCCCGATGGAGGAGTTTATAGACTTTCTAGTAGCATGGACATATTCTTCTCCAAATCATGTGAAGGAGGCCAATTTGAAAACATATTATTCTTCTACAAACAACGACAACAAATGCACAGATCTATGGCTCTATTTGCAAGCAAGCTAAACACTCTCATTAGAGAGAAGTGTGGTCAAGTTATCACTTACCTAAGTTATGGGGAGTGTTGGGAGTATGATACTTGGCCCTAGTTAATGCATTTATTATTAGGTGGGATAGAATAGCAACCTAATTAAAGATTAATCCCTCCTTCACTATAGTGTATGGAAGCAGAACTATGCTACCATATTTTATCAATGATCAATAATATCATTGAATATTTTAAAAACAAGTAATTATATTTACAACATCCACATCATTTTCTCACACAACATTGCAAAGGCCTTGTTGGTGTGTTTTCATGTACCCATCAACTAGGTGATTCCCACACTTGAACTTATGCCTCTCTCAAATGGAGACCAAAATTAGAAATTTGAAAAGTGCCAAATGACCCTCACCTATTAATTATGAAGATCCAACATTTTTTTTTTAATAATTTGGAAATAGTTTCAATATCACAATTATTCTTCACACGAGGCCAAGTGGGATGATTAATTTATTTATAAATGGCCATGGATATTTCACTAGATTGTTTATCACAATATATCTAACAAAAACAAACTGAAATCTATATTATGAAGGATAATTTCCTTAGATTCTAGATTTATTAATTATTTTTTTTGCCTATTCATTTAATAGATAAAATGTGGAAAATAGAGAACAATAAAACACAATCACATACTAATGACATTGCACCAAAGTTATGCTCTAAGAAACCCTTATGGGAGAAAACCCAACTGGAAGGTGACATTGCTCTACTCACTTTTATATAGAATGGAAATATTTGCAAGTATGCATGAGAAGACACTCCCTATGGAGTTACTTAAGACTTGTGACTTGATATGTTATTATAGATAGTAAACCCCCTTTGTTATGCTCTCTCACTCCCACTCCCAAGTTTTTCTACTCTCTTATGGAAGAAGATACAATCAAAATAAGTGGAACTCCTTTTCCTCCTATTGGTCTAGTTATAACATAGCTCAATAGCCAACTAGGGGCCACATTTGACTCCTTAAATTCTCAACAAGAGTTACAAATTTGACCCTTTTAGAGTCTTCTTCATAGTCCTCATATGGCTAGCCCCTTTTGTATGAGTAATTGGCATTGATGTAGCATCCTCTTGAGCCATTGTGGTCAATCACAGTAGGTCAACTTGTGGAAGGCATAACTTTTGCATAAAAACTTCAATTGATGCAATTTTTGTACTATTGAAAACACCTTTGAGTGTAGAACAACGTCATAGGATACATTCCTTAAGTAATAAATATTAACCCCCCTTACACCCCCCCGCCAAAATGTCACTTAAGGCCTCAAAGTGGTCCCTTAAGATTTCATAACCCAATTCTCCAAACTAGGTCTTGTCAATAAAATTGCTCAAGAAATATATGGAAAAAAACATATGAAAGCATAAATATAGATGACAAATTATATAATGATCCAATCTATATCATATCTCCCCATTGTGGGAGGATTTTGGTCCCCAAAATCTTTATTGTATAAGATGAGGAAAATTTTCCTTTGCCTTCTCCCTAGAGTGTCATTTTGCTTTCCGTGGAAGTTGTCCTTTCAATTCAATCTTCCAAAGGTCATGTTGCCTATATCTTATATTTCTAAACCTAATCTACAAAACTATATACTATGTTAATTTTTCTTAGACATATGGAGCTAAATCTTCTATAGAAGGTAGGAACTACTCTCCTTCTGGATCCACATGGAAGGTTCATAAAGTTTGAGATTTTCCATATATGGGGGTAGATTGAGTTTGCATGCATTATCTCCCACTTTTTACAATATCTCAAAAAGACCATATAAAAAAGGCTTAATTTTCTTACTAGGATCCTATAGCTTCTCCTTGCTCATTATAACCTTATTTTATCTTGCACTTTGAATGACTTCTTTGTCCTATGTTGATCATGCATGGCTTTATATTTTTCCTATGACTTCTTCAATGTCTCTTGTACTTGCAAATGGATTTTCCTAATATTCCCAACAAACTTTTATACTCTTAAATCATCCCTTGTGAAACCTCCCTCTCTCCTCCTTTCCATCTTATTGTGGTATGACAACAACCCCTTATTAATGTTTATATGCCAATAAAAACCCTAAAATTTTAAAATTCTAAAATATTCCCCAAATTTATGAATAAACCCCAAATTTGTAAATAAATCCTAAATTGGTGAATAATACCATAAATCCAATCCATTTACACTCATTTGATATTGAAACCTTTATTGGGCAAATCCTCAATTCACCCATATCTCTCTTTTTTATTTCATATTGGATATACGTGTATCTATTCCTCAACAAATATCATTTGGAATCCTCCCAGTGTCAATAGACCTTCTTCCATTAATGAACTGTTGTATTCATAATTTATATTTACAACATTTGTCATCATTATATTTTAGATATCAAGGGTATGAAACCAAGGCTTAAATCAACACTCCAATATCTAGTGGATTGATATCACATGCTTGGTTGCCATGCTCAACTCATTGCTAATGTGTTGTCATTACATGTGGTTTTGCTGACATGTCACATGACACGTGTCACTTGAATTTTGTTTTTTATAGCTGAAACCACTTCTTCTACTTTACAAGTGCCATTTAGCTATCACTGCCACATCATTGTCCTTGTCACATAACGCTTATTCCACATCATCCAACTCATACTGGATATCGGCTCTTTGTAATGAAACACTATGATAAAATGAAACACCAATACCCAACACCCTGATATCGGGTCTTCTTGTTATCGATATCATATGTAAAGTTCATGAATCCATAACATAACAAAACATCCAATATTCGATATTGTATGCTCCCTTGCCACGCTGGACCTACTGCTGACATGTCATGATTACACATGGAAGTGTTGACATGTAATGTGACTCGTGTCACGTAAATTCCCACCTTTTGGGGATTTATAATGGCATTTTCCATCGAATATGTGGTATCCGCATGACAATGCCATGTCATCTTGATCCACATCATTACTGCCATGTCAGCTAACTCAGATATGAATGGAATTTTGCATTAAAAAGTCATATTCAAACGGCCACTTGATATCCAATATCACCTTAATCATTTCAGATTAGCGTTAATCACAATTAGAGGATATTTTAAACAACTTCTTTTTCATTGTAAATTCACATTTTCTTATGTTATTCTTTAAATTTTTCCACGAATAAACAAATATCGGTATGCTTATTATATTTATTACATATAACTCGTGATCCTCAATATTCTGATATTTGGGTATCATTATGCATCCATGCTTTAAAATTGTTATTAGATGTGTAACATTTCAATTTAAGTATATGATATTTTAGTTTTCCAACGGAAAAAAAGTTGTAATTTTATTTAAGTTTTGAAAAAAAACAAAATTACATTTTTAGATGCTAACTACATTTAGTAAAAGCGATTTCTCGGTTTACGTGTACAAGAAAAACTAAAAAAATAACAAAAATCTACAAAATTAAGTGTGATAGTAATCACTTAACTTTTATTTATTGCCTTTCTTTTTCTAGACCTTTTGCAATCCCCCTAAGTTGGGGTCAACTGGAATTATTGCCAAATCACTCTTGGTTATCTTTGTTGAGATTTCTTTGTCTGAATCTGAACATTTTGAAGCATGAACTCTCTTCGTTCTCACCATCCTTTCCTCGTTGTGTGCCACTTTTTTATGTTGTCATGGTTCATGAATCACTTCTAATTTTGTACCATTCTCCTTGTGGGTTACATTATCATTATGGACTGCATTGGAGCATCCCCTTTTTATTGGTTTGGAAGGTTCTCTATGATTCATTCTCCTTCTTCCTCCATGAAGTAGGGATTACAAGGTTGTCATCCTTTTATTTTGTGGGCCTTCCCCTTTTTCTTTTTTGGGTTATTTTTTGCTTGAGGGCATGTGTTCTTCCAGTGTCGTGTTTGCTAACGTGATCGATATCTAAATGTTGTATTTTCATAATATAGAAGTTGGGTCCACTGGAAGTTTTTATGTTTCAGCTAAATGTGGTTATGTTGACCTTTACTTAGGTTTATTTCTACACAAATTCTGGCAAAGGTAAATAAACCTTTCTCTATTTTCTCGAGGTCCATATTTTTGAATGACCTTAGGGTGTTCCCATTTCCCTCTAGAACCTTGTGATTCTAGTTGGGAATGGGAAGATTTGATAGCCTCACCCATACTGGCATTGTTGAGACCACCATTATTATGGCATCAAAATCTGGGAACCAAGGGGTAATGAAGAGCCCCACATTTCCCCAAAACTAGGGCCCTCCTTCCAATGCTCTCTCCACACATTTTTCTAGGTATCAAACTAAGCAATGAAGAAACCTTTTGACCAAAGGTGATGCAAGAGCATCCGAGCACCTTCATTAAAATTGGAATCCAAAGTCGTGAAAGAAGAAACATGGACAATCCCCGTAAATCGGGGCAAATTTTTGTTAAAACATGGCTAAATTGATGGAATTAATAAGTCTTTAGAAGACTTAATTAAATCTAATTATCTGCATATATGCGTATAGAGAGATTTAGGGGTTAATTGAACGATTTTAGGAGAAGATCATGGATCTAGAATGCTCCATGATTCTGTAGTTATTTCTATAAATTTTGTAATGTTTTGTGATAAGAGGGAGAGATTGAATATAATGTAATCAAAAGGAGAATTTGTAACTAAGGCTAAGATGCCTTAGACTGTAATCTAGTTTTGTATATAATGAAATATGCGTGTTGTCAGTTTCGTTTGTCTGTGTATTGTTTAATCATAATTCAAAGGTATGTGATGGAAGAGTTAAAATCTCGTGTTATAGGTTTTTTGATCGACCATCAATCACTATAAGGATCGATGGCAATCCAAATATAATTCAATATCATAAAGTGATCTGTGTATGGAGTGATGCAGGTGTAAGATGAAGTTCCTATGAACTTTGCCTTAAACAAAGCATGGCAGAGATAACTCTGTGTTATAACTTAATTCCATCAAAAGTGAACGAGGGATTCGTTTCAATCGAAACCGTTAGATCGTTTAGATCGACGGATAATAAAAGCGAACGAGGAATGGTGGAGAAAATATCATAGTCGTCCGATGGAAGAAGATCCATAATCATCGTGTGGCGAAGATGCACAGGCATTAAACGGAGGAGTAAAGCGGTTTTCATAGGCGAGAAGCTGTTTCTCGTGCGACCTCAAGGCCGTAAGCAGTATTTCAATTTCGGGCCTGAGAAAGTTATGAACCGTGACTTAATCCAGTTGAAGTCCGGAGGTGATCGGACCATCTGTTTAAAGGCGATCGGACGCATATTGCGTCGGAATAAGCACGAGACTTAATTCCAAAAATGGATGCGATGAAGTTTTATGTAACAGGCTTAAACCCTCATTGGGTTCCAACCATCCAGACTGTTCGTCGCGGGATTGATCAAACGGTAATCGTGCAGAAAAGTGCACGCAGGTTAACATTTCTAGCAGACCCGAAAAGTTATCAAAGAGGGTTAAGTTTATTTGGGTTCTGGTCTTATGCGTTCAAAGTGGGGCCGACATTTGTTAGTTGGGTTTCTTTGTAGATTTCGTTGTTTGTTTGCTTCCGGGTTTATTGTGAAGGCCACCTATTAAAACACTTCTGACGTAAATGTGGGCCCATAACCCACAGGTCCACGAATAATTTTGTAAAGATACAGATTTGCTGCGTAAAGCGTCTAACCTATCATCAATTTTGGTATCAGAGCAGGGAAAATATTTCCTGCAAGAAGGAGTTTGTGAACAAAAGGAGGAGGTACAATTATGTTGAAGACTGGTGAGTTTGTGGTCTTTACACTGTCATACAGATAACAATAGAAGAAGGTGAGAAAACTTGCAGCAACCTAGAGCATGGAGTGCTCAAATGGTTCCACAGAAGAGAGAACCAGAGAGATGCTGAAAGACTACGCTCAGAGGAGAGAAGCTTGGTAAGGCATGTGTAGCAGGGAGACTTGTTACTGTAGAGGTTATGTTGCAGCTCACAGAAGGATCATAAAGGCAATTCCACAGAGGATATGTGTAGAATTTCTAAGGGATGAAGGAGAAGCACATGACCAGGAGGTTATAAATTTTTGTACCTCGGGAGTCTAATGCAGGAGCATTTGAGCACCTTCATTAAAATTGGAATCCAAAGATGTGAAAGAAGAAACATGGACAATCACTGTAAACTGGGGCAAATTTCTATTAAAACATGGCTAAATTTATGGAATTGATAAGTCTTTAGAAGACTTAATTAAATATAATTATCTGCCATGTATGCGTATATAGAGATTTAAGGGTTAATTGAATGATTTTAGGAGATAATCATGGATCTAGAATGATCCATGATTATGTAGTTATTTCTATAGATTGTGTAACTGTGTGTTGTGATAGGAGGGAGAGATTGAATATAATGTAATCAAAAGGAGAATTTGTGACTAAGGCTGAGATGCCTTAGACTGTAATCTAGTTCTGTATATAATGAAATATGCGTGTTGTATGTATTTCATGTCTCTGTGTATTGTTTAATCATAATTTAGATGTATGTGATGGAAGAGTTAAAATCCCGTGTTATAGGTTTTTTGATCGACCATCGATCACTTTAAGGATTGATGGCAATCCAAAGATAATTCGATATCATAGAGTGATCTGTGTATGGAGTGATGCGAGTGTAAGATGAAGTTCCTATGAACTTCACCTTAAATAGAGCATGGCAAAGATAACTCTGTGTTATAACGTAATTCCATCAAAAGTGAACAAGGGATTTGTTTCAATCGAAACCATCAGGTCGCCTAGATCGACGGATAATAAAAGCGAATGAGGAATGGTGGAGAAAATATCGTAGCCATCCGATGGAAGAAGATCCACGGTCATCGTGCGGCGAATATGCACAGGCATTAAATGGAGGAGTAAAGTGGTTTTCATAGGCGTTTCTCGCGCAGCTTCAAAGACGTAAGTAGTATTTCAACTCTGGACCCAAGAAAGTTATGAACCGTGACTTAATCCAGTGGAGACCGGAGGTGATCAAACCATCCATTTAAAGGCGATCAGACGCATATCGCGTCGTAATAAGCACGAGACTTAATTCCAAAAACAGACGTGATGAAGTTTTATGTAACAGGCTTAAACCCTCATTGGGTTCCTGCCATCCAGACCATTCGTCGCGGGATTGATTGAACAGTAGTCGCACGGAAAAATGTGCATAGGTTAACATTTCTGGCAGACCTGATAGGTTATCAAAGAGGTTTAAGTTTATTTGGGTTCTGGTCTTATGCATTCAAAGTGATACCGATGTTTGTTAGTCGGGTTTCTTTGTAGATTCCACTATTTGTTTGCTTCATGGTTTAATGTGAAGGCTGCCTATTAAAACGCTTCTGACGTAAACATGGGCCCATAACCCACAGGTCAACGAATAATTTTGTAAAGATACAAATTTACTGCGTAACGCGACTAAGATGTCATCGAAAGGTATATGCTACAATTTTTGGTTTAGGTTGTAATAACCAACTGATGCAAAACATCAGATCTAGGCCAAAAGCCATTGAATGTGCAAATCAATACCCTCGATTGAAGAATAGAAAAAAGTTGATTCACCTCAGTTAGGTTTACCTCCATGGTAGGTGCTTGTTGTTGTTGTTCAACAATGTAAGGTCCAAGATTGTATTGTGGCATATTCGATTAATTAGATCCTTTGCCTCACATCACATCCTTGTAGAAAATAGAGCCTCCTGGGATCTTAGCTCCTGAAGCACCCCCTCGTAGCCTTTGATTCAAGCTTATGTTGGAATATTTGTAATGCAACCCTTCCTAATCCCATGCAAACACATGTTAGAAGGAGGTTATTACTACACTGACTTGAGATCCAAGGTAGCATTAAGGAAATGGGGTCTAAAAATTTTGACCTTTTTTTACTTCTTTTAGATTTAAGATTTTCGTGATTCTTAGCTTGTGTTAATAGATTTTCTGGATTCATCCCATCCATATTGGTTTGAAGATCGGCGTTTCGAACCTTCAACATAGGCTCATCATTAAGATCAAAGTATGTGGAAAAATGATCATCCCTTGATGTTTAATAAATTGGGGAATGTTGTTATGGCTTGTAAAAAAATGGCCGACAATGAAATTATTTAGAGAAGAATTATGTACTTGTTAAATTAATTAAATAAATAAAAAAAAATTATTCTTTCAAAGATTAATAAATGAGTATTTATATATATTTATCTAGTAATAAGTTTTAATGTTATATTATCAAATTATATGATCATTATTGTATTTTAGAATTAATAATTTATTTCCATATTTTAATAAGGGATAAAGGGGTTTATGATCAAAGGAATAATGTTATCTCTTCTCTCTCTCTCCTCTATATATATATATATATATATAAACTAGATGGAGGGCTAATATATATATATATATATAAACTAGATGGAGGGCTAATAGAGAGTTAAAGGGATTACAAATTACCGGATTTGGATTTGGATTTTAATGTAGGGATCTAGTTTTTGCTTATGGTCCATCCTTCATCTCTGTTTAGGTTTTTAGGATGTTTATTGATTTCGATGGCTTCACGAAATTTTCTATGGAAATAATGGTAAATTTTGGCAAGGATGTGGGTTTTTTTAATGCATATATGATGCTTTGTGTCATTAGAGTGCTTTGCTAGTGTAGAGTTTATATATATATATATATAAACTAGAAGGAGGGCTAATAGAGAGTTAAAGGGATTACAAATTACTGGATTTCGATTTGGATTTTAATACAGGGATCTATTTTTTGCTTATGGCCCATCCTTCATCTCTGTTTAGGTTTTTAGGATGTTTATTGATTTCGATGGCTTCACGAAATTTTCTACGGAAATAATGGTAAATTTTGGCAAGGATGCGGGTTTTTTTTAATGCATATATGATGCCTTGTGTTATTAGAGTGCTTTGCTAGTGTAGAGTTTTTTTATCGATTATGTTTAATGTCAGCATAATGTTGAAGGATGTGAGTATTAATGGAATGTGTGATTCACCAACATAGAGAATTCTACAAGAACAAAGGAATTAGATAAACTCATTTTGGCATTTAAGGTCATCTTTAACATATTTAAGGTAGTTGTGAATGGTATTTATAGGTTTGAAGGTAGTCAAAATTTTGTGTTTTCTTAGGATATGGGAGATCTTATCAATGGTACCATGAATGTTTGGAAGGTATACTTTGTTAGTGAAGTTGTCAAAATTATTATTTTTATTATTAAGACAAGTGTCTTTACTAGCTCTATTCATGGATTTTATGGCTTGATGTTTTTTATATCCAATTTTTAAAAATACATTAATAATATGGGATTTCTCATTATCTAAGTGAGTATTATCAGAGATTCAAATTGCTCTTGTTGCAAGGGTGTTTAAAATGCCTAATTTTTGTTTGGGATGATGGTGCGAAGTGGCATGGAGATATTGTTCTATGTGAGTCTTTTTTCAATATACTTGATGAGATAGGAGCCATCAGAATTCCGAGTGATAAAGATTTCAACGAAAGGGAGGTTTTCATTAACTTCAACTTCCATGGTAAAACGTATTGAAGGGGATAGATTACTTAGATGTTGTTAGAAAGTTTCTAATGCTTCACGTCCGTGTGGTCATACGATGAAAGTGTCATCCACAAGTTTTTTCCATAATTTAGGTTTTAAGGGTGCACTTTCAAGGGCTTTGGATTCAAAAACTTCCATGAATAAATTGGCTATAATTGGAGAAAGAGGAGAAACCATAGCTACTCCGCATGTTTGTTCATGAACTTCATCCATGAAACTAAAAAATGTTAAGCCTAATTGATGCCGATTCGGTAAAATTTGATGGGTTAGAAATCGAATTAATAATTTTATTCTTATTATATGACTTAGTTAATATTCCAAGTTCATGCTTATTATTTGACCTAGTTAAAATCTGCGTAGGGGAACCAGAAAACATATCAGTGTAATTATTTAATTTGTTGAAATTTTACGAATCAATGTAATTATTTAATTGTTGAAATTTGTGTCAAATCAACATTTTTTAGTTTCATGGATGAAGTTTATGAACAAAAATGTAGAGTAGCTATGGGTTCTCCTCTTTCTCCAATTATAGCCAGTTTATTCATGGAAGATTTTGAATCCAAAGCCCTTGAAAGTGCACCCCTAAAACCTAAATTCTCGAAAAGATTTGTGGATGACACTTTCATTGTATGGCCGCATGGACGTGAAGCATTAGAAACTTTCAAACAACATCTAAATAATATATCCCCTTCAATAAAATTTACTATGGAAGTTGAAATTAATGAAATCCTACCTTTCCTTGACATCCTTATCACTCAGAATTTTGATGGATCCATATCTCACCAAGTCTACCGAAAAAAGACACACGCAGAACAATATCTCCATGCCACTTCGCACCATCATCCCAAACAAAAATTAGGCATTTTAAACACCCTTTGCGTAAAGAGCGGTTCAAATCTCTGATAACAATCACTTAGATAATGAGAATCCCATCTTATTAATGTATTTTTTAAAAATGGATATAACAAACATCAAGCCATAAAAACCATAAATAGAGCTAGTAAAAACACTTTTCTTAGTAATAAAAATAATAATTTTGACAACTTCACTAACAAAGTAAACCTTCCATACATTCATGGTACCACTAATAAGATCTCCCATATCCTAAGAAAACACAAAATTTTGACTACCTTCAAACCTATAAATACCATTCACAATTGCCTTAAATCCGTTAAAGACCTTATTGACCCTAAATGCCAAAAAGGAGTTTATCTGATTCCTTGTTCTTGTGGAATTCCATATGTTGGTGAAACCAGTCGTTCCATTAATACTCACATCCTTGAACATTTTGCTGACATTAAACATAATCGATCCAAAAACTATGCACTAACAGAGCACTCTAATAATACGAAGCGTCATATATGCATTGAAAAAACCCTCATCCTTGCCAAAATTTACCATTATTTCCACATAAAATTTCGTGAAGCCATCGAAATCAATAAACATCCTAAAAACCTAAACAGAGATGAAGGATGGGCCATAAGAAAAAACAAGATCCCTGCATTAAAATCCAAATCCAAATTCGGTAATTTGTAATCCCTTTAACTCTCTATTAACCCTCCCTCTAGTTTATATTTATATATATATATATATATATATATAATATATATATATATATATATATATATGTATGTATGTATGTATGTATGTATGTATGTATGTATGTATGTATGTATGTATATACATACATACATACATACATAATACATACATACATACATACATATATATATATATATATATATATATATATATATATATATATATATACATATATATATATATATATCACACGCCACACATTTAACATTTGATCTTTATTTTTTACTATATTAATATATATATTTTTAATATTTACATTTTTAACATTATTCCTTTAATTATTAACCCCCTTATTAAAATATGGAAAAAAATTATTAATTCTAAAATACAACAATGATCATATTATTTGATAATATAACATTCAAACATAAATACTAATAAATATATAAATACTCATTTATTAATTTTTGAAAGAATAAAAACTTTTAATTATTTAATTTATTTAACAAGTGCATAATTCTTCTCTAAATAATTTCATTATCGACCAATTTTTTACAAACCCTAACAAAATTCCCCTATTTATTAAACATCAAGGCATGCTCAATTTTCCACATACTTTGATCCTGAAAAAATAATGAGCCTCTGTTAAAGGTTCGGAACATCGATCTTTTTTTTACTTCCTTAAAACTTAAAATGGATGACCTCATCACACTTGTATCGTTGAGACAATTCGGGCGATATAAATTTTGTTCCGATCCGACCTCCGGATCAAAAGTTACATCCATTTAAAGCTTAGTGTCATGTCATTCATCTGCCACATGGCATACATGTGGCCCACCCATGTGGTTGTCCTAGTCAACCTCGTCATCACAACATGGTGTTAGTGCATTAGTTACCGACCTGTTCATGTCTAGGGTCATGACACATATATAGTCCATGTATAAGTTATCGACCCATTCAATGCTAGGGTCATGACACATAAATAGTCCATGTATAAGTTGTTGACATGTTCATCCTTCCATGTTGGTCATGCAACAACCATAATTAGGCGTGGGCCCCTCTCTCCACGCGTCCTTTCTTAACATGTAGCAACAATAACAATCCGAGTTTTCTCTTGCCACAACACATCGGCTATAATCCTCTTGGAAGAAACCACCTAAGAGAAAATTTGACTTTACCAAGCTCTTAACTCTGAGGTCTGAGGTCTATGTCACCTTGGAGAAAACTCACCAGAAATCTATCTCAGGGAAAACTCCTCCTCGCGAAAACTATTTATCGGAAGAAATACATGCCCAGGCCCACTTCCGCCACATAATCTCAGAGGAAACCCCTAGCAAGAATCTCCAATAGACTAAGTGTTTACTTACGGAGGTCGAGATCTTTGTTGACAAATGATGGGAAATGCTTTTGTTAAGTAATAGAAATACTTTCTGTCTTGGGTGTTGATGAGTCAAGGATGGTGAATTAATATGAAGTGCGATAGATGACTAGAACCTTTTCCCATCTCAGAACAAACTCCTGGAAGCCTTATCTTAGCTAAAGCAACCTCAAAGGTTTTGAGAGGATCAACGTTGTGTTAACTTGCAAGATCTAGGATTCCAAAATCTCAATCTCAAGTGTAAGGTCATATGAGTTAAGAGTTAAAGCATCAAGGGACAATGTTAGTGGGGTTGTGCTCATAATAAGTTATAAGCCGCTTTTGAGGAACTTATAGCATATATCAATTACAATGGTTCTGAGAACGTTTGGACTTGACTCTAGAACTTGGCCATCACTCTTAAGGTTCTTACATGGCTCACCTGGAGCTATCTCTCCTGAGCTTTCAATAGGGATCTACCCGACCCATTCAACCTTTCAACATATATGTGTGTGCGTAGATAAAGCTATTCGTCTTGAGCTTAGAAATATTGCACTAGGACTTAATAGGAAATTTTTTGGTGACATTATAAATAGGGCAAGGCGTTGTCTATTCAATTTCAATGAGATTATTTAACAATTAATGACTCATATCCATTCAGAAATCTACAGGCCTTATAAGTTTATAACAATCAGGAACAAGCTCATGGAAGCAAACATGACAACACACAATTGCCACAACTCCTACAAGAAAGCAAGATTTCATAGATAAGCATGAGTCTCTTTCCCAATTTGATTTATAGACCCAAACCACACATTCATGCATATAATTCAACATCATTACAAACCCACCTTCCTAAGTATAAGCCTACATAGATTAATAGAACCCAAATTATACTAACATCACAATACCTAGAACATATATAGTGAAATATCTTAATTGGGGAAATATATTTCACTAAGTGTATGGCCATTATCATGACTAGTCTGGGGACCATATATTCAAGTTAAGAAATCTTATGGGGCAATCTCATCAATAGAATAGAAATGCAAGGCTTATTTATGCCTAAGCCTTGAGGCAATGAAAATGCAGACCTAAGAACTTGAGTATGCTTCACTAGAGTAACCTGAATGGCATCCACACAAGGAAAACAAAGTTGTATGGCTAGAGAGTGAATAATATTCGTTAAATGTAGATGAGAGTTAGAAAGAGCTTCAATAGAATTAGGATTATTTCATTGTAAGTGTGAAGGACTTTCGTGATGGTTTCTATAAAAATTAACCAATTTACACAGACTGTAGGAATATGATTCAAGCTAAGCACCCAAATTGCAACCGGCTCCTCAACATTAATTTACCACATCTTTCTGACATCTCTTAAGAGAAATGTCAACAACATAATAGTCAACAAAGTAAAAATTAACATTACATATTATGTCTCATACAACAATGGTACCATTTCAAATCAGTAATGTAGATATCTTTTCAATGTAAATAAAGGGTGTAAGAAAAACGTATCTTATACCATGCAAAAATGTTACAACTAAGAGTGGTACTTCAACTCTCCACCCAACCATAGACAGTTGCAACCAAGTATTACTTGCAATTTTCACCCCCAAGCAAGATTCCAAAGCTTGAGGTCAAGTGCTTCTGAGTGTTTTTGACCAATAACACAACTAAAATAGGATGCCACAGGCCACACTATCTTCATCTACCAAAAGCAAGACTTTGATCCCTCTATGATGCTTATGGCCAATTTTTTTTTTAAGAGGGTTATTTAGTTGGTTTTAACTCTCCAAGGCTTATCAACAACAAAACACTATGTTGTATTGTCTATTCTATGTTCTCCCTCTCAATCTTGGAGGAATTTCTTCTTTTCATAGAAAGCGTCCACATAAATGAACTTTCCCTTATCTATGTGCGCTCTCAGAGAGCTCCCTCTCTCTACATAACCTTCTCCTCATACATGACTGAGAGCCCATGTATGAAATCCATTCCCCCTTAAAGGTCCTCCTCCCTCTTTTCTTTTTTCAACCAACTACTTGCCCGTTCTCTGTCATGATTGCACAATAGTCCACCTCGTCGACCACAAAACCCATGTTGCCTTAATTTTTTTGCTCTATTATTTCTTATGGTTAGAGTTAAAGGAAACCTACCCCTGTCCTTATTTCCTTAGTTAATTTATGACATAATTGTCCCACCCAGTCAAATGGGACTAATATTTAAAACAACAATTCCTGCAAGCAATCTCTCTAAAGGAATTTGTGTCCCTCTCTCAATTATTTAAAATAATTTCAATTATTTAAAATAATTTCAATTATTTACAAGAGAGAAATCTTAACCAATGGATGTCACATTTTTTAAGATATTGTTATCCTGTAGCTGAAAATGAACCTATAGTTGCTTCCTTTCATGAAGGAGACAATGTATATCTACATGATATCCCAACTGATTCTCTATTGTTGCTTGAGATTTGACACATGTTATGATCCTTGCAACTTAAAAATGATAAGAAATAAATAATTATAGTCCACTTCAAGGGGGGAACCTCCTATTACAAATAATACATGGATGATTCAAAGGATAAGACCTCCTTGGTATATATACGAGTCTAAAGGGTAAAAGTATAATTAGGGCCTACATAACAATAATAATGTAAGGGCACATCAATAACAATGGTGGTCTTCTATGTGTTAGGTTTTCCATTACACCAAAACCCGCAGGCAATAGTAAACTTCCAAACCATTATCATTACCTTTATGAGTGGTCCCGGGGTGGATCCCAGAGTGGCGATTAGTCCATGTGATCGATTCTGATTGAGGTGAGTGTGAAAATCTAACACCCCCCCTCAAATACAAATCGGCCAATCGAACCTAGTCCATGGCTCTAATACCATGTTAGGTTTTCCATTACATAAAAACTTGCAGGCAATAGTAAACTTCCAATGATCCAGATTTAAACAGGAACGCAATAAAATACAGAGATAACCATATACACAAAGATGCAGCGGAAATAATACTTCATTTCATTAATGGAAAATACTGAAATATGCTTACAACCGGAAATAGAAATAAAACAGCTAGGGCGATGGTAGCTTATCTCTGAGAAGAGATGTGTGGCTACATGCCTCTGAACTATGTTACAATGAGGCTCGAAGGCCTATTTATTGTTGAGAAACAATGGAAAAACCCTTCACATTCCAAAACCTAACCCTGGAAGATGAAACGCCAAATTGTGGGCCCCGATTTTGGGTCGCGAATGGGTCGTCTTATCTCCGTTTGACGCGCATGATAGCCCGTTGGAAAGATCTCTCCGAGGACTACGACTTCGGGTCCTAAACTTCCGGAGCCATTTTGAGGCCCTAAACGACGTTTTTTGGGAAATCTACCGCCAATGACTTTTCGTGACTAAAAATCGTCTTTTTCGTCGTAGTCCTCGGAGAGATCTTTCCAACGGGCTATCATGCGCGTCAAACAGAGATAAGACGCCCAATTCGCGACCCCGGGAAGTTGATGTACCAACTTACCTAAAAACGGGGCCCACAATTTGGCATTTCATCTTCCAGGGTCAGGTTTTGGAATGTGAAGGGTTTTTCCATTGTTTCTCAACAATAAATAGGCCTTCGAGCCTCATTATAACACAGTTCAGAGGCATGTAGCCGCACATCTCTTCTCAGAGATAAGCTACCATCGCCCTAGCTGGTTTGTTTCCATTTCTGGTTGTAAGCATATTTCAGTATTTTCCATTAATGAAATGAAGTATTATTTCTGCTGCATCTTTGTGTATATGGTTATCTCTGTATTTTATTATGTTCCTGTTTAATCTGGATCAGTGGTATCAGAGCGGTCTGCTTTTTCTCTGTTTTTCTTTGCATGTCCCCAACGAGGTCGGGATATAAGGAGTTAGGGCTTGAACTGGTCGAACCTTTGCAAAACCAGCCTCGAAAATCCCGATGGCCTCCCATGGTGGATGAGAAGAAAGACGAGGGGGCAGGAGATCATATCAAAATCTTGCTCGAAGAAGCCCTCGAGCGGCAAGGAACGCGATGATGGATAGCTTTGCGCAGATCCTTCAGCGGCTACCTAGAGGTGACGCATCGGCTTCCAGCAGGGACTCTGGAAACGCCACGCCCTTTAAGTTACAAGTTAATTTTGAAATTCCCATCTTCGAGGGTAAAATAGACGCAGATGCCGTAGATAAATGGTTAAATCTGCTAGATGGGTATTTCTCTGTTCATGAATTTTCAAGTCGGGAAAGATTGTTTTCGCTCTTCTCAAAGCAGCCCCCCACGTCAAGGATGGTGGGAAACCTACTGCGAGCAGAAGGATGAGGATGAAAGTACAGGCTCATTATTTCAGCCGCACCCACTTGGAATGACTTCCGAGATGCCATCAAGGAGCAGTACTACCCTGTCAAAAGCTATGAGGACAAATACATCAGATGGACCACACTGCGACAAGGACGGGACCAAGATGTGCCTGAGTTCACAAACATCTTTCACACCCTTCGCACACAGTTGGGTATCAAAGATTCTGAGCGGCATCTGGTACTCAAATACCTGCCTACATAGATACATCCAGGAAGAGATGGAGTTCTTGGACATCTCCTCACTCGGCACAGCATACCGATATGTTGTCAAAATCGAGCAGAAGTTGAAACAGAAGAAGCGAGACTTTTGATCTGCAAATCCGAAGCCCAAAGGACAAAGCCAAGACGGGGTGACCCAAGACAACCCGTCGAAGCCACAAGAAAAGAACAACACCACAAACCCGAAGAAGGACACAGGAAAATGGTGTGAGTTCCACAAGAGTCCCACTCATAACACAAGTGAGTGTCAGACCAAGCAGTCATTGGTGGCCGAGTTGAAGGCTTCCGAATCAGATGCATGTTCCGACCCTGAGCCCGAACCCGACAAGGGGAATGGCAAAGAGAAGCAGATCATTGATGCAGATCCCAGCACCACTGTTTCCACTGCCAAGATCCAGAAGAATGAGCCCGAAGAGACAGAGGAGGGGGAACGTCTTTTCCACTCACAGATGTGGGTGAAGGGTTCGCCGCTGCAATTCATTGTCGACAATGGCAGCAAAAGAACATTATTTCAGCAGAGGTCGTGAAGCGGTTGGGCCTACCGACTACACCACAACCGTAGCCATACAGTATCGGGTGGCTTCATGAAGGACGAGATCTCAAAGTTCGCCAGTAGTGCCGCCTTCCCTATAGCATCAAGCCCTTCACAGACGAGGTATTGTGTGATGTTACACCTCTGGATGTTTGTGATGTACTATTAGGCCAACCATACTTGTGGAAGCGACATGTTGTTTATGAGTCAAGGCCTCATGATGTCATTATTTCTTTGAATAATTCATTATACAGGATACCGGAGGTAGCCCCACCTACCGCCACATCTTTGATCACTACTAAGAAAGGAAGCAAGCTCATATCACAGACCAGGAAATTCATCTGTATGGTTCACTCCCAAAGTAAGGGGAAGATCGTTGCTACATCAATGACCACCGCAAAGGGTTCCTCCACACAGCAGCAGCAGCAAAGGGATACGGTCATGATAGAACACAGGAACAACTTCTCCTCACCCATAGGGGTACCACACAAGTTTCAGGTGGGAAACAAAGTCTGGTTGCATCGACAGAAAGAACGCCTTACCAGAACCCATCAGAAGCTCAGATCACTCCGACAAGGTCCTTACAGCAGTACCAAGGCTATGGGCAACAATTCTTTGAAGCACAACATTCCTCCATTCCTCCACTTGCATCGAGTGTTCAATTTGGATCGTCGTTGACCATGCTTCCCACCATTTCTAGACACATCAGAGATTGCAGAACAGCTCACCAACGATCTAGCTCAGCATAAGCTTCCTCATCTCAGGGAGGAACTCAACGCAATGGGGACCACTGCTTCCTAAGGGGGGAGGAATGATCCAAGTGGATATTGGTGGCCACTTTCCAAGTCCACCTGGACCCCCACCATTTTCTTTCTCAGCATTTTTAGTTTCCTTAATTGTAGCACAACTTAGTATTTTTAGCAGTGTTTCAGGTCCTGAACTTCCGGAGCTGTTTTGAGGCCCTAAATGACATTTTTTGAGGAATCCGAGGGCAACATGGGTCCATGGGATGGATTGATGTTTCCCATTCCAACAATGATAGTGCTTGAATAGATCTTTCTAATGAGCTATTGTACGCGTCAAACGGAGATCATATGCTAAAGTTACGACCCTGTGAAGTCGATGTACCAACTTACCCCCAAACGGGTCCCACAGTTTGGCGTTTCATCTCCTAGGGTTAGGTTTTGGAATTTTAAGGGTTTTTCATTGTTTCCCAACAATAAATAGGCCTTCGAGCCTCATTGTAACACAGTTGGGAACAGTTCAGAGGCATGTAGCCGCACATCTCTTCTCAGAGATAAGCTACCATCGCCCTAGCTGATTTATTTCCAATTATGGTTGTAAGCATATTTCGGTATTTTCCATTAATGAAATGAAGCATTATTTCCGCTGCATCTTTGTGTATATGGTTATCTCTGTATTTTATTGCGTTCCTGTTTAAATCCGGATCAGGGGACCCCATCACGAAGGAGATCAATGAAATAACTTTCAAAGACTAGTATGAGCAGATGCTAGCCACCATAAGGTCAGCAAAGAGGATACTTAAGACTCTGTTGGATGAATTCTCAGAAACGCTCTCATTCGGTGCCTCCCACATGCACACCTACCTGAGACTGCAGTGTTTCCACTTAGAAATGTTTAAGATGAGGCCGCAAAAGTTTGTACTAACCACGGAAGTGCTACACATAGAGGTGGAATCATGGCCGGGAGTAGCCTGTGAGATAATAAAAGGGAAGCACAATTACATTTTAAGAGCCTTGTTGCCACAGGCGCAAAGGGGAGTGTCATGCGGAAAGAGTTATTTTTGCTGACAAAACTAACCTCCCTAGGAGTCTAAGACTCTCTAGTGACAAACAAGACAATTAAGAGCAATCCTTCTCTAAACATACATTATTCTATGAGAAACCAAGTGTTTTTCGATCCTACCTCAAGTCCAACGCTTGTTGCAGCAGTCCAGCCTCGTCGATCCAGATGAGCTCCTCCTTCACTTTGAAACCTGCATACACTAACAATCAAACGATTACATAACACCTGAATATTCCATAAAACAAAGCATATTCAACATATAGACCAAGGAGTATATGAAACAATTCATTAACAACAAATCATTGAGAAGAATGGACTTATTTGTATTAAGGAAACAAAAAAGAAACCATTACAACCTGAGCCTTGGTGTTGTGCAAGTTCCTCCAGGGTCCAGCAAGAGTTTTCCTCTAATTTGACAAGCTCACCCACTTCCAAATGAAACAAGAAAGGATGGTAATCTCTCCTCACAAGCTTACAATGGAAGTCCTAATTCCAGCAGCATCTACCCTTTGAATGTTCAGCTTTCAACCTCCCCTCCCTTGGCCCAATGCCTGTATTTATAGTGTTCTAGAGGAAGTTATTCAGTTCCAACATCAATGGGATACTCCCTCTTTTGGAT